>CATIWM010204364.1:0-44383 GCA_949671775.1 Mallotus repandus | reverse complement strand
TTACTTATTTTATACAGTGAATATTTAATTGATACATTTAAATTGATATAAAATTAATTAAATTATATTTTATTTTATTATTTAAATTGATTTACATATTAAATAAATTTTATAATTAAATTATACATAAAATAATTAATGATATATACGTTTTCGTTGAAATCAAATTTTATAGTAATTAATTATTTTTAATTTTTAATTTGAATTTTTTATTAAAATTTTTAAATTAATATTTTTTATTATTTAATTAATTTTATATTTTTATTAATTAATGAATTTGAATTTTTATTAATATTTTTTATTTTTTATTTTTTATTAATTAATTACTTTTGTATTTTAATTTAATTAATTAATTTTATATTTTTCAATTGATGCATGTAAAATAAATATTTAAGTTATGAAATTCGTTAAAATTTATTAATAAAAATATATAATTAAAATATTAATTAAAAATTAAAATTAATTAATTACCATAAATTCATCAATAAAAAATTTAAGATTTGATTTCAACAAAAATGTATATATTATTAATTATTTTATGTATAATTTGATTATAAAATTTACTTAATATGTAAATCAATTTAAATAATACAATATAATTTGATTAAATTAAATATTTTAATATTTTAAATATTATAACAATAATTAAATCTAAAATAACTAAATACATATCAATTTGAATGTATCAATTACATGTTCATTGCATAAAAATAAATAATAAAATTTATATTTTATTTAATTAAAAAAAATAATTTTAAATTTTCATTACTTAAATATATGTTTTACATGCATCAATTGAAAAATATAAATTAAATAAAAAAATATGTATTAATTTATCAAAATTAATAGGTCATCTTTAAATTGTAAAAAATGTCAAAAGTCATGTATTTTTTGTAAACAGTCAAAACGGTGCGTTTTGATGTAGTGCTTACGTAGACCGACTAAAATTTTTTCAATGTCCACGTTAACAAAGTTTCACTGAATTTTCAACTAGTGTATTGAATTGCAAAAATAAAAAAGTTAGTGAATATTCAAAATTAAAAAGATATGTCAAAATTGTAAAAATAGCTAAAGGTGGTGAATTTTTTTTAATTTACCCTATTTAAATTCTCTTATTTTTATTAATTAAAATATTTGTAAATAATTTTTATGTTATTAAGTTTCAGTTTAGTTATTATACATTTAATTTTTAATTTTAGTTTCTTGTAATTTTAATTTTAATTTTCAACTTATTAGGTAACTTAATTAAAAAAATTTAAATAATAATAAATAATAAAAAGAGAATAAAAACAAAAATAAAAATAAAATTTTGAAATAATAAATTAAACTGAATATAAAATAAAATTCATTAAAATCTAATAAATATTCAAAAAACTGCCATGTATTTTTTTTTTTTTTTGAACCAAGAAAAAACTGCCATGTATGGCTATATTAAAATATTTTATGTATATATATATATTAAAATAAAACATTAAATAGAAATATAGAAATGTAATGGGCCAAATTTTTGATAAATCGCTTTCGAAACGTGGCACCAACGTGCTCGTATTCCTGGCAGCGTAGATCCACCTTTAGATGGTCCCTAGTGTTTGATGCATGTTGCCCACATACTTCAAACTAACATCATGTGACTGAACCTGCTACTAAACTTCCTACCAAAAATAATTTTTTTTAATAAAAAAATTCACATTTCTATCAAGAAAAAATTAATTACAGTAATAAATTTCTTGATTTTTCAATTTCATCAAGAGGTTTTGATAACTTAAGTGAAATAGATTAGTGCAATAAGTAGAGAGAGTAATGGTTTTTATTTATTAGAGATTTAAAAATGTTTAATATTATGAATTATACACCCAAAGATAGTTATTCTTTTGAAAAGTATTTTGTGTAAAAATATAAATTTTTACTATTCAATATTAATGAATTAAAAAACGCAAATTTTGATTTTTTTAATTTTATTTACTAAAACTAAATAAAAATCTATTGAACTTAATTTATTTATCTAGTATGATTAACTAAAATTTTAATTTTTATTTAAACCACTAATATTCAGTACACATTGGACTTTAAGTAACCTTATTCAATTTGGGTTGTATCACAACAACAATAAAAATCTCTCAATAATTAACTTAATATGATTGCATATATTATAATTCAAATTTAAAGCATTACTTAAGTGAAAATAATTTTTCGCCAAGTGATTCAAAAATTATTGGTTTTTATTATTTTTTAATGGAGGATCACATTACGTTTTTTATTATTATTGGAATTGAATTAAGAATAAATTTTAATTATTCATTTTATGGTTTGAAATTTTTTATTTGAAAATTGTTTTGAAGTGACTTTCTCTATTATATAAAATGTCATCCTCTAGAAATTTTGGAAAAGAAAGAATTCCTAACATCTAACATATGTATTTCTTTCTTTTGTAATTGGTTAATTTTTTTAGCCCAACAAATAAATTAAAACAAAATAAAATAATATTAACACAAACAATTAAATTGAAAAAATGGATAAATGATGTTTTATTGGTCTGTAATACAAATGCAAGTGAACTCTAAATGTAAAAATTATTATGCAAGAATTTCATTTGCATATATGTAAAAAAAAAATCCTTTAAAGCTATTTATATAATTTTTTATAATTATTTTAATATTCGAAAACCAAAAAATTTCCATTAATACGATTGAGCTAAATAGATTTTATAAGAGAAACAAAAATTTTTACGTCTATTTTGACTACACAAAATATAAACTTGAAGTTTACATAAAAAAATTATTTTTTTAAGGTCGAATAATGTAATAGTATAATCATTTTTTAAGGTATATATAAATAAAAAATTCTCTCTTCGGCTCAAAAAATTTAATTTTATTTACTACTTGAAGCACCTATTATTTATTTATATAATTTAGTTTCACTCTATTAGAATCTTAAAGGTGCGGTGAGTTTTTTTTTTTTTAAAAAAAAAAAAGTAGTGGGTGGGTGTTGTGAAATATTTGCAAGAAGGGAAGTTCAATAAAGCGACTGAAACTGAGACTGAGAGTGGAGTGAAGGGGAACACAGAGGATGCGAGGTGAGGTGGAAGTGAGGAACAGCTACAGTTTGCAGGGGGAGCTGAAACGGGACCGGACCTTGCGCTGCCATTTCCCTTCATGTGACCTTCCATTCCCCCCACATTATTACGGGTCAGGGTCGCGTTTTGATTAATTGCCTTTCTTTTCTCTACAAACCCCATATACATGCACATGTTCTGTTCTATTGTTGTTGGCTTTCTTTAATAATGGTAAGGCATGCATCTAGGCAGCATCAATAGCCCATTTGTGCGTATGCAGTAAAGAGAAATGACCTTACATTTTTTTGTATAGTTTCATCCATCGCTATAGCTAGGTAAATTGATTATATCAAATTTTTAGTTGCTACCACCTAATGTGGTGCCACACATGGCGGTCTTGGTCTGGTCACAAGTAGCACTCAAAACAGTGATGGGTTCTTTTTTTTTTTTTTTTTTTTTTTTTGATAAAAGAATTGAAAGGATATCAACGCAACGAAGCAATGCCCTTATATGGAAAGTGCTAGGAAGCAGCATGCCTCTTCCTCCCCTACCTTTTTACCAATATTGTGAATGTTGTTACCTCAAGTGACATGTCCTTGTGCCCAGGCTGCCCAGCTGTGCAAGTGCTCTCTGCGTTTGCGTTAGCTCCTCCTCCTCAGATTCTCCCTAGTCTACTACTCTATATACACTACACTATACATACCCTTGCATGATAGTAAATGATAGGATAATAGCATGCTATCATATGCAGCTTTATTGGAATAAAATCATTTGCATATTCTATTATAATCTTTATTTACTTTTATAATATGATTAAATGCATTTTTAGTCCTGATTTTTCAATCACACCTACTCTTGACACTGCAAGTTTGAAAATGACCCCATTTCTTTTTCTTTTTCTTTTTCCTTTTCTTTTTCTAAGACCAATTTCCTAATTTTTGGATGGGGACTTGGGATTAGTCTTAGAGGTCCTAATCACACCCTAATTATATCATTTTAATATCATAAGCAAAAACAAGATTAGAATCATTCATATGTATCTACTTCAAGTAAATAAGCTTCACTGAAGTAACAGTACAAGCAAATAAGTAAAACCTCTATCTATTAAACCCCAAAATTACCCGCCTACCAAAATCTAAAACTTACATGCCAACCCCGACCCCAACCCCAATTCCATTATTACTATTACTGCTAATACTTCCACTAATCATCCCATTTTGTGACTCGCTGCTGGGCGCAGCCTGCCAAGCCGAAGCCGCAATCAAAGGCCGGCTATGCCAGCCCAGGGTAAGACACCCATCATTCTCCTCCACACAATACCCTTCAGAGGAGAACAATGTCAATAGCATGCTGGCTTGCTTGAACGCATTAGACCCCAAATGCAACGGCATAAACCCGGCTGCCGTGAGCCGGGTTCTCCACTTAGCTAACGGCTCGTGTCGCTCCACCCGAGCCGATCCTTCGCAGCTCACAACATTGCATATCTCTCTTTGTATATACATCTCGGCTACAACTTTCTCCGGCTGGAGCGCACAAACCTCCAGCGAATCAAACATTGTTGAGTAATAATATAAGGCTTCAGTGAACCGGTCTAGAAACCCGGGTTGATTATGGTTCGCTTCTTGCTCAACAACTGTCATGATTTTCGGGTTCAAGTTCCGGATCCAATTAAGAACCATATCAATTGGGGATGGATTTCTATTCGGGTCGGATGGTCCTAACAGCTTATGTAACTGCATAATTGAATTAACGGCTACAGCTTCCTTAGGATTTACCTGTAACATCCATGGCTTAACGTCTTCAAGCCGAGAAGCCGCTACTCCGCGGAATGCGAAACGGACGTTAACGGAACGAGCTAGCTCGGCGAGTTTCAACCCGATTTCACGGAGAGAATCACGGCCGTCTGGCGACGGAGGACCAATGCCTGTTAACCTCAGCACAGGAGGCCCACCTGGACGTAAAGCCAAAGCCTGTATAAGTGCCGGCCATTGTAATCCGTGCATCAAGTTAAAATCAACCACGTGGACACAATCATGACCGTCGAATGCTTCGAGTATGGCTTGATTTGCTGTAAAATGAGCAAATTTCAAATACGGACACGCCTCGTAAAAGTGATGGTACAAAAGCTCATTCTCGTAACCATAGCCATAACCGGACCCGACAGCACCGTCGCTGCTGATCGGAGAAAAAAGTCTGCGGCTTAAAGCATCAATGAAACAGCCGGCGACTTTTCCGATGCCGGAATTAGTGTTGACACGAGTCAACAAGCCTTGCATGTCTTCAATTAAAGAGCCAGCCAACGATAACTCGCCTTGTTGAATGGACTCAGCGCATGTCATCAACATGTGAACAAGCCGAATAGCTGAATCTTCCTCCTTGGGAGTTACAACTCGTAATTGATGCGAAGGTAAAATCTGATTCTGCTGCTGCTGTTGATAAATAGAGTGATCTAATGATCCAAAGGAGCTATCAAGATCTGTGAGATCGGAGGGCAGATAAGGGAGCGGCTGAGATTGGTTAAGTTCGGTAAGCAGAGAGTCGACCCAAGAGGAAAGATCAGATGGGTTGTACATAACTGCATCGGACGTCAGGATTGAAAGATGAGAAGGGGAGTTAAGCATGGCGGACTCAAGGCGTTCAAGACGCTGAGCAACATGACGGAGGTCGGAGGAGCGGACTTTGTATCCTGCGCCGGCGAGAAGGTTGTCGATTTCAGGAGGTTTGTTGGTGTTGGAGGAAGAAGAGCTTTGGGGGTTAGTTGTGGAAGAATCAGAGGAATCGTAAGGAACCATGGTTTTAATTTTGGGGGTTATCTGTTGAGGGATTGAAATGGGTATTTTAGTAGAGAGGAGAAATGGGTTATAGGTGCAGCAGCGGAAGCAGAAGAAGAAGAATGGGTAGGTGGTGTTGGTTGGTCATGCTCTGAGATTATAGAGAGAGCTGAAGAGTGTGAGTGTGCAGTAACGAGAGCAGAGAGTGAGCGAGTGAGTGAGTGAAAAAGTGGAAGTGGTGGTTTGGTTAGGAAAGAGAGGTGAAGATGAGTTTTGATTTGAGAAACAGATGGTGATGACATGTAGCAGTACTATGTACTCCCATCCATCAAATATAATATAATATATATTCAAACATTAAATATTTTTTTTATGTTGGGATTAATTTGTGTAAACTATTTTTGTTTAAACGGGGTTTATAGTTCAAATTATTGTGTATACAGTTCATTGAATTAATTGTTAAGAGTTCAAAATTTTTATTATTTTTATAATTTTATCTTGATCGAATTGAATTAGTCAATAATTATTCAGTAGTTTATATCAAAAAAAATATTTTTATTCCTTTTATTAAGATCCATAAAAAAAATTTTATGTATATTACAAATATTTTTTAATAGCATTAAATTTATAAATAACCTATATCAAATCTAAATTGTTCTTACTTAAATAATAGTTAAATTTAAATCTGAATGCATGCTCGGACGCAGTTTAAATTGAACTAAATTAATTAAAATTTAATAATTTTAAATATTTTATACTATAATTTTTTTTTACAAAAACAATTAAATTTAAAAACAATGAAGCATATGGATTTTTTTTTTTTTTTGTCAAATAAGCATATGGAATTTGCTCTATAATTTCTGGTTCTAGTTTTTCTGGCGAAATGGGATAGCTTTTATCCACTCAAAATCATGTGCAAATTGCAGGGTACTGACTGCAATTAGGACCTGAAGGAGTACTTAATTTGTAAATTTTAGCAGCAGGGTGCAGATGAAGAAAACTTCTAAAAAAATGAGGGTTTGTAGATGAAAATGAAGTAGCAACAGTAGATAAACATGATAACAACCAATACCACCCCCATTGCTAACATTGTATATTTATATATTTAAACTGAAAATGACCTTTTAGCAGCATCCAAAGGGCTAATGCATTATTGCTATTATAAAATAAAATGCATGATAAGTTCCTTTTTTTTTTAATCGTAACACTTAATTCTAATAAAAAGTGTCAATTGCTAAAATAATTAAAAAAAAAAGTGCCAATTGCTATTAGGTAGAAAGCTCAATCAAAAATGGAGCCAAAAATTTTTATTATCAATGGAGTTATAATTAAAATTCAAATTATTATAAAACAAAATTAAATTTTAGTGGAAATATAATGTAAAGTCTAATAAAATATTTACTTACCTATGAAGTTCAAATCAAATGGTTTAAGTTCAGGACTTAAAAAAAATCGTCCAATTGTACAGTATTAAAAAAATTTCTTAATTCATCCATAGATAATGATAATATATTCTCAAAAAATGATAATATAAATAATATAATGTAACATAATATAAGGTAATTTAGACTCTCAGAGCTGTAGTGTTGTTAAAAAAATAAAATAAAATATTTATTTATCCCCATCAGTAATATGTAACTCACTGCTTATATTTATTGCTAAAATATTATTAAAGTTGTATATATCTTTCAATAAAAAATTTAGATTATGGTTTGAAGATGATACAAATACATGCATAATTAGTCAACATCACTTGAAGTTAACCACAGGTTTAAAAGTGTATAAATTAATTCCTATAATTGAGACAATGAAAGATGTTGTAATTAATTGGACGATGAATACAACTGCGAGGCACGGCAAGTATTTAAGTGTTCATACTCTCTTTTGTATTTTCTAATGGTGGATGAAATTTCATCAATGTTTGAAAAAAAAAAAAAAGAAAACCAGCAAGCAAGTACACATCCATATTGATTACTTAATGGAAAAATTATAAATTTAGCATATGAATTTTTTAATTTTTTCTATTTAAGTGTCTAAAATTTATTTTTTTGTACTTAAGTATCTGAACTTTCTAATTACATAACAAATCAGGATTTTCGTCTAATTTTGTGGTGATTGTATGCATAGTAGGATCAAGTGTGCTCCACTTTTTACATAATCAATTGTCACGTCATCAGTCACATATACTTGTTACCGGAAATCACAAAATTATCTCTAAGTTATTTAACAAATTAGGGTTTTATAAAAAAAAAATGAAGGTCAAACCACCTTCTTCTTCTTCAACACAAGATTCAAGAAAAATAAAGATCCTGAAACTCAAGATGACACCTCCAGATTGATAAAAATCATCACTACACTTCTTATTGTCTGGTCCTAAATGAGATATTCGAAAACTTTTAAATGCGTTAGGTCTTAATTCTTGAAATGATAAGTCAACTAAAGGAAGAATTCGTTATTCACAAATTAAATTCATTATGCCATTGATTGGATTGAATTCTTGCATTTTTGGAATTTTGAGTTACAGTGTTTCAAGAAAATGAAATTCATTACGAGCTTTAGCTCAATAATAATACAGTCGTTTCCAAGGCTGTAAGGTTGTTGTTTTAATCCAATTGACGGAAAGAATTCATTATGAACACGCATGATTCAATTTGAAACAAGAACCTTATCAATAAGCTGAAGCCGGTTACTGAAGCGAAAAAAGTAGCCATGGAAGCACTAGAAAGAGATAGCTCACCAACATGACCAACAAACATAAATGAAATAACCTGTAACAGATAAATCAAGAAATTAACTGATACAAGAGGACCAGCCAACTTGAGCTACTTCTTAATTTCCTGGACAATCTCATCTTTGGTGAATTTATGTTTTGATTCTAATCTTCCTGTTTCGGGGATTAATGGTGCTTCAAGGCTTGGCTTCTCTTTCTGTACATCCATAAGTATTTTCTATGTGAATTTTATTCAACTAAAGTCTGAAAACTTTGTTCAAGGAATGAAAAGAACAAGTCTCAAAGCTTTTTTCTTTTAAATGAGTTTTTGGATCTTCATTTTTCTGGAATCTTGTAAAGAAGAACGTGGTTTGGCCTTCATTTGTTTTTTAAAAATCTTAATTTGTCAAATAATTTAAGTAATTTGCAATTTTCAGTAATATGTATAAGGCAATTGATTATATAAAAAGTGGAGTCCATTTGATCCAATTAAGTGTGCAATTATCATCAAATTGATCAGAAATACTGATTTATTATGTAATTAAAAAATTTAAAACTTAATTATAAAAAATAAAAGTTAGATACTCAAATAAAGAAATTGAAAAGTTCAGTTTGTAATTTTTCCTTAATTAATTGATGCCAACTATATAAATGGTTTTTTTTTTTTTTTGAACATGAACAACTATATAAATGTGGAAATAATTGAATCTGTGAAATATTGACCAAAAACAATTGATTATACATTGGCCTCGTGCGTGGGGGCATTTGCATTTAGTAATTCAATAAGGCAATAGTATGGTATGGGGCCTCCTTTTTATATATTTCTATTAGGGGTGACCGGTTCGCTACGTTTTTTACTATTTTTTTAACCAACCAAATTAATTGAACCAAATTATACAAAATCAAATTAAATTGAATTAAATTAGAAATTGAATTGAACTTAATCAAATCAAATTAAAAATTGAACCGACTGAATCAATTGAATTTTTGTGAAAATTAATTATTTAATATTTTTATATTAAATTATTATACTATTTAAAAATAAAAATATAATTTTAATTTATTCAGTTATTTTGGTTAATTGAATTTTTTGTATAAAACCAAATTAAATTGAACTAAAATTTTGTTTTGGTTCAGTTTATAAAATTTGAAAATATGAAGTAATAAAACCAAACTGAATTGAGTCGATTTAGTTTTTGATTCAATTTATTCGGAAGTCTCATTCACCCCTAACTATTACCTCACATTTTTAGTATTTTTTGGCCAAGCCTAAATTATTACTAATGAAAATTTACTGAATTCTGACTAATTCGATTAGATTCTAACAAAATTATAAATGCAACAAACATCTCCTAATAACTAATTTAATGCGATGATATATATCAAAACTCGAATCCAAACCATAACTTAAGTAAGAATAACTCTTGATTGTAACGATTGTTAGTAATATTTAAATGACGACTAGATTAATATTTAATTTGTGTTCATTCTAAATATTTAATATTTAATGATCATATATGTAGTAGATATTAAATATTTTATATATAATTAATAAAAATATAATATAATCAAAGATTAAATAGTGAAACGATAAAAATTTATTTTATTACATTTAAAAATAAACATTCAGTTATTAGGAAGAAGTAAATTACAAGAATTTTAAATGAGGATAAATGTTTTCATTGCTTCGAATGTAGTTCTCCTTCCTTTAGATATAGGCGTGTTGTGATAGTACGTTGATTAAAGTTGGTCTAATCGGTATCCTCAAGAATTCACCTCCTAATAACTAAAAATATCATATTCACAAGAATATGATTTTATCTTATCTCAATGATATTTATTTTTAATTCAAAACAAGAAATTAAAAGATTTTCTTAATTTAATTTTTTTAAAAATTACATCTGGCAACTATTGTTGTGTGAATAATAACTCCATGCTTATTCAATTATAGAAAATAAATCGTTCGATAAATTATTTTATAATATTAAAAATTACTGATCACTGCAAATTTTATCTATTATAAAATAAAATAAATGGGATATGTTGTCTCAAATTTACATGCAAAATTGGGAGGATGTCCTGTTCCTTGGAATCAAGGATGTCAGTTGGGGAATATAACAATATCTAATAAAAAAAAGTATCACTAATTAATTAAATTTCATTGGTAAAAATGGAGTCACATGCTCATGCATGATTCTGTTGTAATTGGAGGCAAAGACATTTACCCTCATCCCCATGTCTTAGGAAGTCAAGAAAAGCTTCATGTACCAACTTTATACAATTAAAAAAAGTGGCATTATTGAGAGAGAAATTAGGATCAGACTGCTCATCTATATTTATAATAAGATTCAATGAAAAGTTGTTGGAGTTTAATATCACTTGATATGAGATCATGAGACCAAGAAAAAGAATCAAAGAAAAATTACAGTAAAGAGAGTGGCATTGCCAGCAACTAGCAACTCCAATGACTTATCAAAAGTGGGGCTGATGAGATGTGGTCCATTCATATTATTGAATTTGGGACCATTCTTTAAAAGCCCAAAAAAAACTCAAAATGATAAGTGTATTACAAAAAAAAAAATTGAAATTTTAATTGTGGTAATTGCATTATTTATTTCACTTTTAAATTTATGCTTTACCAATAGGAATGAAGTGATATTGGATTTGATTTGATTATCATGCTCAATACTATTTTTTTTTATCTCATTGAAATTATTGGCGCGTTAAAACACTAGTTTTAAAAAAGGTTAGTTTTGAGAAAGGGGTTGGCATAAATCTAATTTTTTTAGACTTTCTTATAAAAAGAAATGCCATTCTACTAAATAAATGCTTAATATTAGTTTGATGTGTTATTTATTTAATAAATTAGTTGCAAGGAGTTGTATCATGCTAATTTGGTATGTGGTTGGAGACATATCCTCAATATACATTCATATTCATTAAATTTTACTAAAATAAATATAAAAATAACTTGTGATAATATATATTTGAAAAAACTGTACAATTAGTGTCTCAAATTGTTAAGTTTTACTATTTTGGTGGTTGAATTTTTTTTTAAAGTTTTAGTGTATGAACTTATTATTTTTGTATCATGAATGAGCTTCTGACTAGTTGATGGTGGCTTGAGTGATGAGTCAATGCCAGTGAAATCACATTCCATTGTGTTGGCCGCCACATCAAGGGAAAAAATGAATTGATAAAATTAACCTAAAAATTGTAGTTAGAAAAACAAAAATAACCTAAATGCAAAAGGGGGCATTTAGGTTATTTTTCAAGTAACCCACTCAAACTACTTTCATTGTTTTTTCAAATCCTAGCATAAAGCATTTCAATAATCCAAGATTACTTGTAATTTCAGATTCACGTTACTCACAGAAAACAATCACAATAACTAATACAATCATCAACATCTGTAAATATCTTTCTATAGTTTTGCTCATTTGTAATTGTGTTTCTAACCTCGACTTACTTTTTAAGAAGACCACAAATGATTCGTCTTGATCTATCACCCAGTCAAGCATTAATCCATTTAAATATTCTATTGTATGAAGCTTTTTCACATGGCCAAAACCTTCTACCAAAATTTGAATATGTCCAAGACGTCCTAATGATGTGTCACTCACCGTATAAGCATTTGATTTCAGCCTCCATTCTTCCTTTTTGTTAAGTGCAAGCAATTGACTTCTTCTTATTCTTCTGCAATTTAATTTTTTTTCCTTTAAATAACCCTAATCCAATTTATGAAGTGTGGAAAGAAGAGTTAAGGTTACATGACAGACAGACGCAACTGTAACTGACATAGCGAAACGTGAGTCCCACTAGTCATGACTCATCACTCAGGCCACCATCAATTGGCTAGAAGCACCTCCTTGATACAAAAATAATGAATTCATACACTTAATCATTTAAAAAAAATTTGATGACCAAAATAGTAAAAATTAAAAATTTCAACACGAATTTTGCAATTTTTTTCTCTATTTTATTAATAGTACTGGTTATTATTCTTGTAGTCATTATAATATATAGTTGTTTAATTTTTTAAAAAAAACTTAATATATTAATGAATTTATTTATAAAAAAATAAAAATAAATGTAAAGTTGATTCCGCTGGTATACATATAATTGTTTTGGCTACCATATGTGTGTATGCATATAAATGAAATTAAAAATTATTAGATAATTTTTGTTTAATTATATGTGTGTATGCGCGCCGAAATTTTGTTGTTCAAAATAATTTGTTTTTACAAATATAATAATTAATTATTTAAAAAAAAAAACACCTTCCCATTCATGGAATTACCATGAGAAAAATAAAAAGGAGTTTGAAACTGCCAAAAAAGGAGAAAAAAAGGAGTTATTAAAGCAGGAGCTGCAATTATCCTAAGAAGGAAGGAGCAGTCAAGCAGTGACAGATGTGTATTAGTAGGTGTGGTCCATCTAATAACATGGCAAAAACGAAAAAAGGGGCCCATTTAAGATAGCAATTTGCAAGGCTCAAAAAAGCACAATGTCAGGGGATTTTTTTTAATTATACTCAAAATTTTAATGAAAAAATAATTAAAACTTTTTTCTATGTGCTTAAAAGATAAAATTGGAAACATTTAATCAAATCATTTTTGAATTGAACATAAATAAATCTAATTATTACATATATATAAGATAAAATATTTATATGAATATGTTTTATTGGGAAAATTAAAAAAAATCTCTAATTTAAAATTTTCAAGACAAAAATAACCTAAATATTTTTTCAAGTAACCCACTCAAACTACTTTCATTGTTTTTTCAAATCCTAGCATAAAGCATTCCAATAACCCAAGCTTAATTGTAATTTCACATTCACATTACTAACAGAAAACAATCACAATAACTAATAAAATCAACATCCATAAAATATCTTTTTATAGCTTTGATTGTTTGCGATTGCATCTCTAACCTCGACTTACTTTTTAGAAGATCACATATGATTCTTCTTGATCTAGTATACAGGGAAGCATCAATTCATTCAAATATCCCAATGTATGAAGCTTTTTCACATGACCAAAATTTTATACCAGGATTTGAATATGTTCAAGACGTCCTAATAATTTGTCACTCACCACATAGGCATTTGATTTCAGCCTCCATTCTTCCTCTTTGTTAAGTGCAAGCAATCGACTTTTTCTTCTTATTCTTCTGCAATTTGATTTTTTTCCCTTTAATAACCCTAATCCAATTTAAGAAGTGAGGAGGAGAGAAGAATTAAGGTTATTTTTATCAAATTACACTTCTTGCATACATGATAGACACATAGGCAACTAACAAAGCAAGTGTGAGTCCCACTAGCACCGACTTATCACTCAAGCTATTATCAACTGGTCAGAAGTATCTTTTCAATACAAAAATAATGAGTTCAGACACTTAATCATTAAAAAAATCTGATGATCAAAATAACAAAAATTAAAAAATTCAACATTAATTGTGCAATTTTTTTGATATTTTATAAATAGTACTAATTATTTTTATAGTCATGATATTGTTTAAATTGTTTTTTTTTTAAATAATATCTTAATAAATTTATTTATAAAAATATGAAAATAAATGTAAAGTTGATTCCGTTGGCATACATACAATTGTTTTTTTTAACTACAGGAATTACAACTATATATATATATATATATATATATATATATGGTACAAAGGACAAAGATTGAACCATGACCAAGCTAAGCTTCATTGGTACATACAATTTTTTTTTCTACCATGTGTGTATACATATAAATAAAATTAAAAATTATTAGATAATTTTTTGTTTAATTAAAACCAATAATATATATAACTTGTGTTATATATTAATGTTTATAATTAAATAAGAATTAATTTAATAATTTTTAATATATATATATATATATATATATATATGCGCGTGTACCGAAATTTTGTTGTTCAAAATAATTTGTTTTTACTAATATAATGATTAATTATTTAGAAAAAAAAAGGGAGTTTGAAACTGCCAAAAAAGGAGGAAAAAAAAAGGAGTTATTAAAGAAGGAGCTGCAAATATCCTAAGAAGGGAGGAGCCAAGCAGAGAGAGATGTATATTGGTAGGTGTGGTCCATCTAATAACATGGCAAAAACGAAAAAGGGGACCCATTTAAGATAGCAATTTGCAAGGCTCAAAAAGGCACACTGTCAGCGCAATTTTAATGAAAAAATAATTAAATTTTTTTGTATGAGTTTAAAAGATAAAATTGGAAACATTTAATAAAATTATTTTTAATCGAACATAAATATTTAATATAAATATGCTTCATTGGGGAAAATTAAAAAAATGATCTAATTTTAAATTTTCAAGAAAATGTTAAAATAGAGATTGAAAGAATAAATATCCATTGATATAAACCATGAAGAGTTAAATAACAATTTAAATTTATGCATAAAAATAAACATTGAAAAATTTCATTCCTTTTATAGAGTTCATAAATTTGAATTTTTTAGTTGTTAGACGTACAATTCTAAACGAGTTGAAAATAAAATTTTGCTTTTAGTAATTGATTTATTTTAATCTTTTTAGTGAAAATTTTAATTTATAATTTATATTTTCTAAAATTCTTCTAAACTCATTTCATAAATAATTTGTGACTACTAAATAACATAGTAAACTTGGTACGGTTATAAACAAATTAATTTCAATCTATTCAAAGTTGGGTTTAATTTTAGATATAATCTAAATTAATTAAAAAAAAAAAAAGTTGGAGGGAGAAAGAGGATCCAATGTAAGTTAATATGACCACGTGCAGAAACAAGAAAGTTTATGTTGGGTTGAATAGGTACATTGCTGCGCGTTGTGGTGTGTGCTTTCTTTGATGTAAATGTGAGTGTGTTGGTGCGGGTAAGAGAGCGAGAGAGCATTGCACAGGCCACTGGGACCAGGCCAGCTTTCTCGTAGGAGAACATGTTGTGTTTGGGACACACTTACCTCAATTGCATCTCCATTCCGTTGATCCGTTCTTTTAGCTGACACTATCACGTTATATATGGTCGCACCTCACCATCTGTGGTGGCCATGCCTATGTTTCCTGGGATGTAAGGCAGTCGAGCTTTAATTAGCTTAGACTTGTTTCATTTTCTGGTTATGTGACTTGACATTTACAAATTTAAATGAATTTAAAGAAACTTTTAAAATACAAGCTATAAATTTAAATTGGAAAAAAATCTAATTTTGCTCCGAGGCTCAATTAAGCTTCTGATATGTTTCTTAGCTCAAAAACACACACCTGATGTTAGTTATTCTGGTCATTTATCCCCTTTTCAGAGATTTAACATCTAGAAAAATTATAAACTACTCCTTAAAATTATTTTTGTATCAAAATATTTTAAGTTTTAAATTTTAGTAGATAAAATTTTTCTTAATTTTTTACTAATAATATAATTTTTAAGAAAAATTATTCTACTTAATTATCAATCTTTCTAAATTAAATTAGAATTGTAATCTACAATAATTATAGTTAAAAAATAAAAATTTGTTTCACTTTGATTTATATTTTTTTTATTTTTAATTAATTTAGATTATACTAATAGTTTAGTGTAGAGAGATTGATAATTAAATAAAATAATTTCCTTAAGATTATACTATTAATAAAAAAAATTAAAGTTAATTTTGTATATTGAAATTTAAAACATGAAATATTTTGATAGAAAAATAATTTCAGGGACCAATTTATAATTTTTACAGATGTCAAACCTTTTAAAAGTGGTTAAATGATTGGATTGAATAATGTTAGGTGTGTTTTGAGTGAAAATTAGACAAGAGACTTAATTGAGTCTCGCACCATATATTAGAAGCTAAATTGAACCTTTTTTCCATTTAAATTATACATTAAGAATTATAAAATTAATTACTTACTAAATAAATTATAATATATGTAAAAAATTTTTGATTCTTTTCTAATAATATATTTCTTAAAAATATTATTATTTACAATAAAATTTTATATATTATATATCTAAACTTAAATTATTAATACATTAAACTACAAATTGGCTCACGAGATTTTATTCAAATTTGTTTACAAGCTCTATAAATCGAAGTTTACATAGTTTGAATAAACATTTATCAAGCCGAATTTCAAATAACTCGCAAGTAATTCAACTCGTTTATAACCCTATATATACATCAATAATGAGAAACATAAATTTGAAACATAAAATCTTCTTTTCTTTTCTTCTTTATCTGCATTTTACCATCTCCCAATTTTCACTTGCTTCTATTTGATTGTGCTGTTAGGGATGATAATAGGTTCGAAATTTAATGTCACTCTGATCGGGATGAGGAGTTTTATATTAGAGAAAAACAAATATAATTTCGTATAATCATGATCTTATAATAAGAACAAGAGAATTTTTTTGATTAATTTCCTTGCCCCTCATTCTTCAATAATTGAAAAAAAAAAAATTCAAGTTTGAATTTGTTGATTTGAAATTTAGGCTTGATTTTTTCACCTAAAAGGTAGATAGTAGACAAAAAAAAAAAGGTGGGACATTTTTTTGAGCAAATACAACATTTCCAATGAACTTAACTTTAAAAAATCAATTTTAAATTTTAATAAAATAAATAGAATAAAATTCTATTAGTATGTTCTTACTAGCAAACATTATCATATTTTTTTATTTGGAATTTTAAAAAAGTGCAGAATTATAAGTTATATATGCATAAAACTAGTTAGAATTAGAAAGAATTACAACTATTTATACGCATAAAACTAGTTAGAATTAGAAAGAATTACAACTATTTATACGCAGAACTAGACCGTATTACAATGTTGTTTGGGATGAAGTATAATGTTGTGACACCATAACATAGCACCAAAGAAGATGGGCTGAACTATCATTTTTATTTTTATTCTCTGTAAATTATATTAGAACTTAATCTAGAATGTTCTACTTGCTTGGTGGCCAGCACACTCTTGTATAAAATATCCTAATTTTCACTGTATACACATTGAAAGTGAACCGTATTGGAGCTGAAATGATAGAATATCTACTTTCAAATTGTTCATCTCCCATCTTGTAAATTATATATATATATATTTTTTAGTATCAAAGCGGATTGTGTAAGGCCTATGAATTATTTTTTTGTTCTACTTAAGCTTTACTTTGTGTTTTTTTAACTAATCGTTGTGTTGATTTTTTTTACTCTGTTTTGCTTTTTTTTTTTAAGAAAAACATATTTTGATATTTTTTATTTATCTTTAAAGATTAAATTTATATATCTGAATCTTTTGTTTATTTTATACATTTTAAGTTCATCCTTTACTTGTTTTTAAAACTGATTTCCTCATACATGCAGAAGAAAATACTTGTTTTATTTTAGATCTATTTTATTCAAGACCTTCATGTCTATAAATTAAGAATTTGATTGAGACTATTATGTCTATAAACTAATACTTTATCTTAAATCTTCATGTTTCTAAACTGATAATTTACTTTAGACCTTTAAAGTTCTAAACTGATAATTTATTTTAAACCATCATATCTCTAAACTGAATTATATCTGAGATTTTTATGTTTATAAACTGATAATTTACTTTAAATCTCTGTGTCTCAAAATTAAAATTATACCCGAGACTTTAATATCTATAAACGGAAACTTTATTTAATCCAGCAGGTCTTGAAACTGTAAAATAATTGGTGTAGACCAGCAAGTCTCTAAATTTCAAATATTTCTATTTAATGACCTTCAACCACTTTACTTTAAGGAGGAATTTTTCTCATTATTTTGCAGATTTATTTACCAAATTTTTACTTGGACCTTGATTCATATTTTTCTTTGCAAGTTGGGTTTCGTTGATCTCCACAAAACGAGGGAGTATAGAACTGTGCAGAATTAGAAGCTATGTCTGCACAGAATTATGAAAAAGTACAACTATTTGTATGCGTACAGTGGTGTTTCGGAATGAAGTATATCGTTGTGACGCTATGACACAACACCAAAGAAGATGGGCCAGACTTTCGTTGTTATTTTTGTTCTTTGTAAAGTTTCTTGGTAAAAATTGGAGGTAAACTGAAATTGAAATAATACTATATCTATTTTCAAATTTTTTATCACCCATCTTGCAAATACTATATTTTTTATTTTATTTTTTTCATCAAAATCATTGCACAGAAGATTAGGATCCATTTCATTGAAAAATTGTGATAAATTATTTTAAGGTTTTTGAAGATAAATATAGTAGAATTTTATACCATCAGATCAAAAGCATATAGATTATAAAATGAATGATTTTATTGTTGGAGTTGTTTACAATTATTATGTCTTATATTTATTTATGTAATATTGTTTAGAAACAATGTACATACTGTCTCATAATATTTGGTAAAATTTATTTTAGAGATATTCCAAAATTTTGTCTATTTTTCATTTTAGGATGGAAGTTGATTAAACAAATATCTATAACATCCTTATAAATTACATTGATAATACCATTAATTTTTTATTTTGATTTTATATGTTTAATAAATATGTTGAAGTTCCAATGCTATTTTATTTGAATATATTACTCTTGTTATCACTATTTTTATATAATTATCCATCTACTATTCTCTAAAGTTAAACCATAAAAAATCAAAACTTCAAATCTTTCAACACTCCAAATATGAAATCAAAAAAAATAATCAAGTTAATATTGGTGGCAGGATTTTTATATATTTTCTTAAAATATTATCATTTATTTATCAAATATTAGTGTACAATTTTTTTGACAGTATTTTCTATTTTTTTCATATAATAGTGATGTTTAATTTCTAAATACTAATTCAAAATTTTTTTTATTAAATATTAGTGGGATTTTTTCAAATTAATAAGATGTTTGATTCATTATGAGTTGTGATCTTATCAACAACAATGAATAAACATTATCTTATCAATAAAATAAAAAGTATTAATAGAGGTATTTTAGTAATAAAATGGTAAAAGTATATAAAATAACTATAATTAACTAATTTTTTATAAGTAATTTTGTCAAATATTATGGTACAGACGGAATATTTAATATTAATTATGTATTTTTTTCTTTTGTTGAACAAATTAATTATATTTCATTGAAGTCGGTGGTTGAAATTATTTTTCATGCGAGTGTGAAAGCAATTATTTTGGTGAGACATCGATGAATTGATTTTTATATTTCAACAGATAAGGCTAAAAAAAGAAAACTCTATTCGTACTTCATTGACAATGGAAGAGTAACTGTTCTAACTGATAAGAAGTTAGTTATTTTTGAAAGGATTTCCTACCTACTAAAATAATTTAGGAATTTATGTGATCTGTCCTTATGTACGTACAACTTCTTGATTTTCATTAAAAATTCGGTGTTTTAAAGCGATTTTCCACTAATTAAACTGAAAATTAGTGAAAACTCAATTCAAATTAGAGTTAATATCGATATAATTTAAAATTTTTAATTAATTTAATTTTTATATTCATGTTATATTTTTTTACCAATATATTTATTTTTCAATTTAAATAATTAGCTAAATACAAAGGATGTTGATGATTATTGTATAAATTAATATATAAAATTTGATTATCAATTATTTCTCACCAATATTTTTATTTATATGTTATATCGAACTGTTTTCCTTTGGCTTATTACAAAAACTAATTGTAAATTCGCGTGATGCGTGGACTATAAATTAATAGATATTTTATTTAATTGTTCTATATATAAATAAAATAAATAATTTAAATATGTTAATTAAATAATTTTAATAAATTATAAATTATAAATTGAATAAGGTGATATGTTCATCCAATGGTGATCAAAATAAAATACAATTAAAGTGATAAAAAATCAATGTTACTTTAGAATCTCCCATTAAATAAATAGTTATCTAATTAATAGTTTTTGTTAGGATCTTTTGTAATTATATTATGATAAATGAAAATTTAAAAATTAACCTATTATTAAAATTAATAATCAATTTATGAAAATGTTTTAGTAAAAACTTTAATTGTAAATTAATAAAAACTTAATGAATTACTAATATATATGAAAAGGAAATTGCATGAATCAACATTAGGAACGTGTAAAATAAAATGCACATGAGATAGTGAAAATAAGTTTCATGGAATTAATGTACAATAGATTTAGTCATTTTATGACTGTATAAAAAATAGATATGGCATCTTTTAATGATAACTAATTGTCTTGAAATATTAATTTTCCCTATATAATGGATCATTGAAAAAAAAAAGCAAAAATCAAAGATTTTATTTTCTTCAATTTCATACAAAGACTTCTTCCCAATTAACGTCTTTTGAAAAAAAAAATTGAATGTATAAATGAATAATGCAAGACATTAACAATACAATTTAAATTTATCAATTATGGGAAGTAAGGTTTTGATAAAAAGTTTACTATTTAAAAGTTTTATAATTTTATTCGTAATTTATTTTTTATTTTAAAGAAAAAGATGGGTCACCTATATGTATGTATATATACAACATTTAAAATAAAGAGAACTAACAAAAAA
The DNA here is from genome assembly GCA_949671775.1 of Mallotus repandus. NCBI lineage: Eukaryota > Viridiplantae > Streptophyta > Magnoliopsida > Malpighiales > Euphorbiaceae > Mallotus > Mallotus repandus. The sequence goes on along the minus strand of CATIWM010204364.1, from coordinate 23,340 downwards.
TGTAAGGCATCTCTTTCCATTCTCTTGCTTCCTTTTATGGGCTATGGTGGTGATTTTTGAATTGTTAAAGTGAGCTTTAGGAAGTCAAAGATTTTTGATTGTGTATATTAGGAATTAAATTTTTATTTAGAAAGTTATTTTATTTTTGTTAATTAGTGCTCCTATTTAGTGTGTAATTAGATTTTTCATGTATAAGAATATTTTATGTATATATAAAGAATGTAATCATTCTTGTGAAAGATATGAAATATAATTTTCTTGAATTTTTTTTTATGAATTTTATTCTTCATGGTATCAGAGTATACCTATTGAAATTGAATTTAATTTTTTATATTGAAACCTTGAAATAGCATTTGTTTTTCTCTTCAAATTTTTTTGGACTCTTTGAAATCGTAATCCTTTCGAAATCCACCATGTCCACTGAAAATACATCCATTGTATCACATGGAACACAACTCTTATTCAAACCCTTCAAGATAATTCTCCCTTTCCTACTGGAATTATACTTGATGATACGAACTACCATTTATAGTCACAACTCATGGAGATGCGAATTGGAGCCAGAAATAAATCTAGTTTTCTCACTAGCGCGACTCCTAAACCACCTGCAGGAGATAAAACTTTGGAGACTTGGCTTATTGATAATAACCAACTCAAAAGTTAGCTCATTGGTTCCATGAGTCCAATATTGATGCAGAGATTCATTCGTCTTTAAACAACAAAGGAGATATGGGATGTTGTCTCCAAAACCTTTTATGATGGATCTGATGAAACTCAATTGTTTTAGTTAAATCGGAAATCATTTACTGCACGTTAAAATGGTAAGCCATTGCCTATATACTACAATGAGCTGGTTAGGATATTTCAAGACATTGATGCCCGGATGAGTGCTCAAGGGGAGGATTTTAATGGAGTAGTATCGCTCCACATGCATATTACTCAGCTTCGAATACATATTTTTCAAGCCGGACTTGACTCAGAATTTAATAATGCTCGAAGTAAAATTCTACGGAAGGATCCATCTCTTGATCTCGAGTCCAGTTATGCATATATGTGTAGGGATTACAACCAGTGATAGACGATGGAGGAGCCAAAGGTTCTACCTGACAATGCAGTGCTTGTAGCGGCTCGGACTCGACCACAGTCCAAAGAAAAAGTACCAAGTAAGTCGAGTACATACACATGTACTCACTGTGGTGAAGTTGGCCACTCCAAGGAATGGTGCTATGGAATTGTGGGCTATCTGGAATGGTGGGATTTCAATAGAAAGCCTCAAAAGCCCGAAAAAGTTGCAATTGTTACCACTAGTGACACAAAACCAAGTGGTGACCTTAATGAAACATCAGGTATGATAAATCTTACTCAGAATAATACATTGGTTATTAATATAGGTGCTACTGATCATATGACAAACTCCACCCACCATCTAACCTCCATCCGACCATCAACCCAATAAAATATTTTGACTGTTAATGGAGGAACAAGACCTGTCACCCATGAAGGATCAGTATCTAACTCTAACTCTCTTAATTTAGATAATGTTCTTATTATTCCATCTCTTTCTTGTAATCTACAATCTGTTGGCCAAATCACTGAAACCTTAAACTGTACTTATGACACCCGTACTCTTGATTATATATTAAGTGTTGTGTATAGTTAGGCTAGAGTATCGGAGCTCGTACTCGATCAAGGAGCGAGAATTTTTGAATTTTGATGACATTCAAAATGAGTGAAATATTAAGAATAAGAAGGATATGAAGTTGAATTGGAGAAAAGGAATTTTGATATGAAATTTGAATCAATCTTATATTTATATGTCTAGAAAATTCTATAAAAATTTCACTTCATTTGGACAACTATAGAGGGAGATATGGGCAGCTAAACACAACCAGGTCAATTTACTTTGATAGATTTGTTATACCAGTTCAGATTTGTTATACCATCATACAGACCAAATCAGCTCTAACTTAAAACTACAAAGTTACGGAGGACTATTTCAAGTTTCTATAGAATCAAACCAAACTTAATTTGAAGCTCTATAACTCAAGATATCGTTAAATTACAGAGACTAAAAATCTAGGAAAAATGAACCCGAAAACTGCATCTTATAAACCTTAACTTAAATCAACCAAAAACCTTCAAATACTTACGAAATGAATTGCTAGAACCTTCATGGATGATGATTAATGGCCTGAAATGATTTTAAACCTCAAAATTCATCTTGCAAAAATCAGCTTCCTTTGAAGAATGAGCAGCTCTTCCTTATTTTTTTTTCTCTTCTTCTCCTTTCTATCTTTTACTCTCCCTTTTTTTTAATCGTTAGCATTTATGGCCACATATTCTAGGTATTTTAGGATAGATTTAAGTGAAAAATGTCTCCTTTAGCCCTTAATGAAATGCTAGTATTACTTATTAACCCTTTAACTTCCGATTGTTCACTTAAGGACAATTATTGTTTCAATTGACTCTTTATCTCTTACTAACATTTAAGTTCTTGTCCTTTTCTCTAATTCAACTTCATATCCCTCTTATTCTCAATATTTCACTCATTTTGAATGTCATTAAAATTCAAAAATTCTCACTCCTTGATCAAGTACGAGCTCCGGTACTCTAGCCTAACTAAACACAACACTTAATGTATAATCAAGAGTATGGGTGTTACAATTAGCTTCTCTTAGGTCATTGACATAAATCTTTGGATCTTGACCTTGTTGTTCAACCCTCTAACCTACAACCCCCTCAAATGTAGTCCCCTCACCTACAACCCCATCAAATGCAGTCCTCCCACCTACATCCCCCTGACCTTCATTCCTTTTGGCATCCTCATAACTTGCTTTTTTCTTTTGCAACCACAGAACCTGCTTTTTTCTTTTCCAGCCTCATAACCTAAATGTTATGCATTTTTAGGAAAGATGCCATCATTTTAACCTTCACTATTGTCATATAACCAACTAACTTCACTAATATTTGAAAAGTCTTCTCTTGATTCAACATACGCATTTGAACTTATAACAAAATCACTGTCTGAAGTATCATGATGTAAATCAGCATAATTTTTGCTTAAAATGTCCCTGTACAGTTGATTTATAAGAGCTACGAAGTTATCATTGTCCACTTCTTCATAAGTATCCTTTGTAGCTTTTTCCCCAACATTTTCTTCAAGAGTGCCCACTGAAGTAAATCCATCATCATCCACAATATTGTTTCCAATAACATTAGCATCACTTAGATAAATTTTATCATCAAACGTGACACCACTAGGGTGTATAGGTGAAGTATAACACAAAATAATCTCATCATCCCCTTTGTTGTCCTCTAACATGAAATTAACATAGTTGTCATCAGTTATTTCTATGATTCCTTCGTTCAAACTAATGCATCAAAATTTTATACCAAACACGACAACCATTTTTATATCCAAAATCTTCTCCATACCCTAATAGCTCACACAATAACAAATAGTCTATGTCGATATCGTACTTGTACCGTATTTGACCACCCTCATATACCATCTCGGCTGCGAACCTTCATTTGTCACCACAATACAGCACTAAATTTACATGTGTTCTGCCATTATTTTGCAAATACCAATCAATTAATTAATATTTTTGCATACCATAAACCAATAAACAAAAACCCCATAACCAAACCAATTTTAGATACTATAACTGAAAACCACAATCCCAATAAATAAAAACTCTAACTTATTGTTAAGGTCATTTTTCAAAACCTTGATAACCGATGATGAAAAAGCTAAAATATCTCATCAGATAGTCAATTTAATAAATAGAATTGAAATTCAAACCATTTCAAAATCCACCAAACCACTAAACCATACCCGATCACCAAATACACCATCTCAAGACCTAACTAAACTCTGATCTAACCTTAACCCTACCCCTTTGGTATTGAGAAAAAAATCTGAGAAGAATAATCAAAAAGAAGTTTGTTCGAGTCTTGTCTTCTAAACCAATAAGTACAGTCCTATGTAAGGGTTGTTTACAATATGTTTTCTGTAGTTTTCATTCTAGTTTTGATTCCTGAAGCTTTGGTTTAACCTTTGGAAGCCTTGAGAACAATAGTCAAACTTTGGTCAATGGGACTTTTCAATGGTTAAACAGAGCTCCCAGAGTTGAATTTCAATCTAAAACTGTCTTCTAAAATTCCAGTGTGTCAGTGGGTCCCATTTAGTAAAAAGTCAAAATTTTGACCTCCAACGATCAGACCGAGTCCTACAACTATCTACCTCTCCTTGTCCTTAGCCAAAAAGGGACACTTGTCAAAAAAGGTACTTTCCAAGTAAGGAATATTCCAAATTTGGAATATACTAGGACAAGTGTTAACTCTTTAAAAGGAGAGTATATACTATAACCTAATAACCTTGAATATTCAAGGGAATTTACACTAAATGCCACTAACCTCAAATTCCTATAAATAGAAGCTTTAAAGAAAGCTTTGGGGGGCTTTTCCACTTCTGAAAATTAAAAAAATTATAGCACAAAAATCAAGAAAGATCTCTCTCTAAAAAGCCTTAGAAATTAGGGAAATTTTGGAAAACAAAGGGAAATTATGCCAAAATTTCTGTAGACCTAATTTCTCTCTATTTTCTTCTCAAATCTCTCTCTAAAATACCAAAATCAATCACCTAAATCCAGAACCTAGCTCCAACAAATCAATTCCACACAAGCCAAGATCAAATCAAAACCTAAACCCACCTAAAAACACCCTTTCCTTTCGAGTTTCAATCTCAATTCTCTACAATCAATTGGTATTTATTGGTGAGTTCTTGCCCAAATTCTAAGGCTAAACACTTTCTAAAACATCACTCTCATTGATTCTCATCTTATTTCTGGGGTTTGGGGCATTAAAATCAAGTTTTGAAAGCAAATGAGTGCAAAATCATGTTGTTCAGACATGAACAACCAGTACATAGCCCGAAACTGGCTATTGGCCTTCTCAGACCGGTTATTGGAGGCCCCAAAACTGGCTATTTAGGCTCTAAAATTGGCTATTCAGGCCCCAAAACCGATTGTTCATTCTACTTTATCCAAATGACTTTAATGATGGTCCTTAGGGTTCCTGAGGGTATATACTTGCTTGAGCATTATTCTAACTCTTCCCTAAGATCATAGGATGATGGAATTGAAGTATTTTAACTTATTTTTCTATTTTTAAATGATTTTACAATTATTTTCCTTTTATTTATCAAAACCCTTTTCGAAGTGCTTTTAAAGTGTGATCCTTGTTCTTGCTTTGGTTTGATGATCGTAATTGTGTTTGTTAATCTTGGTGTGACTTCAAATTGGTTTTTTTATCTATTTTCTTTGTGATTCATATCTTATTTTGATGTTTGTTCTTGTTTAAAGCCTTATTCAATGTGTTTTATGCATATATGTTGCCGCCTTGATTGTTGCTATGATGTTGCTGAGATATTAATATGCATATATTGTGTTCTAATTTAGGGTTTTTATCATTTTTGAGTCATTTTAAATATTTTTTTCATCATAGATCATTATTTGTGAACTTTTTTTTGATTTGTGAGCATTAATGTGCATAGTTTGCATTCATAGTGTTTGTAGTCACCATCTTGAATAAAATTGCCTTGTTTATGTATCTTTATTTCAATTTTTAGGTCTTTATTTTCATATTTTATGTTTTGATTGAGTCCATTTTATGTTAATTTGGAGTTTAGATGTCAAGTACAGCTTTTAAATGCTATTTTGATCTTGTTTAGTGTCTTTAACCTCATAAGAGTCCTTTTCTTGACATTTTTATGTCTATTTCACATCTAATACTCTTTTATTGTCACTATTAACCCTTTCTCTACTCTCATATACTATACTATTATTCTCTACTTCTCTCTCAATTTCTCTTGCATTATTGCATTTTCATGCATTCATCTGCCTTTATGCATATCACTTGCTTGTTGCATGTCACTATCATGTGTATGATCATTATTAGATTCTCTAGATGCATACTTACATGCTTCCTGAATTTGCATCACTTTGCATGCTTCCCAAATTTGCATCATGCATCATCCTTTGCATGCACCCCGAATTTATTTAATGCTTGTGTGAGCATGCATTGCATTAGCATCATCCATTGCATTATATATACCTCTTGTTATCAATCTCAAGATCTCAATCTCAAGCTACTAACTTTACTAACTCCTATTAACTTATTTCTAACTTTTATTTCCATTTGTTATTTTAATTATCAATTTATGATTTATGTTGTTATATTATTAATTATCATCTTAATCTCTACACTTAACTCTCATTTTTTTTTTATGCTTTATTTATGTTATTGTTATTTTCACATTTTATTTGCAATCTGTACTCCTACTCCTTCTTTATTATTTGCTTTATTTGTAATTTTATTATTACATGTTCCTTTTGATATTGTTTATGCTTTATCTTGCCAATTATATCAAGTTTTCTATTTATTTTTATGATTAAATTGTATTGTATTTGCTGCCAGAAACCAAAAATATACCAAAAGCTGTTTTTCTTCTTTTATTAAGTAATTAATCTTTTATGGTTAATAAAATGCTATCTTTTGCACTTATTTTTCAATTTCTTTTCCATTAATAAATCCATTTTCATTTTCTCATATTTTATCTAAATTTTATATTTTCTTTAATAAAATTTATCATTTTCCATGGTAAGTTTATCTTGTTCTTCAAAAAAATTAATAACTTTCCTTTTATGCTTTATTTGTGTTGTTCTTTGTTAATCACAAAAATAATCCAAATGCAAGGATATGGATCACAATTTCCTTTGTTTATTAATTTTCCAAATAAAATGATTTAATTATGTGATCAATAATTTATAATGTGAGAATGTCCATCCAAGGTACACAATTCATTTTTTGAGGCCTAACCTGATGGAAACTCACATTGTGAATTAATAGTTCATGTAATTAATCAAATGATGGTTTTAAATGTTTTTCTAAAATCCTTTTTATTTAGAATTCATTTTCAAACATTTTTCATTTATCAGGACTTTTAAAACCATTTTTCTATTAAAATTCAGAAAAATATCCATTTTTTATTTCTTTATAAAGCTAAATTTATTTTTTTTAAAGCATTTTATTGCCTTTATTTTGGATGTTCAAAATTATTTTCTTTTATTTTTCAAAAAAAATGTTTTATTGCCCCGAAACTTAGAATATGAAGCAATCTTGGAGAGGATATGCGCGAAATGTGTTAGTCATTCACATCTCTCTTCTCTTTAATTTATTTTAATTCATTTCTTTTATTGCCTTTATTTTTCATATTTCATTATTTAACATGCATATATTTGTTCATAGCATAACTTTACCATAATTGACATGCCATGAGTTAATTGTTTGCCTTTTTATTACTTTATTTGCATTTTACTTATTAGCATGATCATAACATATTATCATGTATTATGTCATGCTTGGATGATATTTCCATGATATATAGATTTACCATGCTTACATGCTTCCTTAATTTTCATGTTTATGATTCTATGCTATTTTTTGTGTTATTATGTTATGTTTATACCATGTGTGTCATGCTATGTATATTAGTTTTAGCATGCATCATTTTACCATATTCATGCATCATTTTATCATCCTCTTTTGTGCTCGTGTATATATATTGTGTGCATTTGCATGTAGAAGTTGATGTATAATAGTACATAATTCTTGGAAGCACTGTGTATAAAGTAAGGCCGGCAATGTTCAACATCCGGGCGGTATAGAGATGCCTCGAATAAAAGAGCCTAATCCTACTGACATCAACATCCAGCCTTTTTGCTTCAACGGAATGTGACTACTCTATCAATAGCACCCGATTTCTTCGCCCAATTTTTTTCGCTTAATTTTAGAGTTCAAGATGTGGAAGAGATGTCGATTGAAGAAGATGGAAAGCAAAAAGATGGGTTTTTGTTGACTACATGGCCCACTTTAAGGGCATGCAATGGTGCTACTGCAGATGGAAGAAGATGGCGTTAAGAGAAGGGCTTAAAGTTCAATAAAACTTGAATTTTCAGTTTAATTGAGCCAAATTTTAGTTAAGGTGCTTAAGTGTGCCTCAGGATATACTTTAGGGGCCAAAATGTACCTTATCCCTTCTTGATATCAATGCTTCTCAACAAATCTGGTGTTTGAGATTAATTCAGACCATTAATTAGGGAGTGCAAGTAAGACATCAGAAATAATCAAATCGACAGGTTGATAAAGAATTTTTGGTGGTCACAAGAGAAAGAAAGAAGAAGAATTCATTGGGTGGCTTGGCATAAACTTACATGTAACAAGAAAATAGGAGGCTTGGGGTTCAGAGATATGGCTCTTTTTAACCAACCTCTCTTAGCAAAGTAGGGATGGAGAGTTTTAAACAGCCCACAATCTTTGAGTGCCAGGCTATTGAGAAGTAAATATTTCCCACATTCAAGTTTTATAGAAGCAAAAAGAGGTAATAGGCCGTCTTGGATATGGATGAGCCTCTTGCATGGAAGGGAAATTTCGAAAAATGGATGCAGATGGAACATCTCCTCAGGTAACTTGGTTAGCATTTGGAATGACAGATGGGTACCTGACTTAACTCACTTCAAGGTAAACTCACCAACGGCAACAGGAACTAGATATATGATGGTCCGGGATCTTATAGATAGCCAGCAGAGAAAGTGGAAAAAGAAATTATAAATCAGTTGTTTTCAAGAACTGAGATAGAGGCCATAGAGCATATTCCTTTTATGGGACAAAGAGGAGCACATAAATTGGTCTGGGCATCGATATGGTCATTAAACATTCCTGAGAAAATCAAAATTTTTCTTTGGAGGTGCGTAAATGACTCATTGGCAACCATTGTGAATTTAAGAACAAGAGGCTGCCCGGTTAAAGAGCTGTGTCAAGCTTGTAACAAAGAAGAAGAAACCTTGGAACATGCATTGTTTTTATGTCCATTTGCAGGTACTGTTTGGTTCGGTTTAGAACTGAACTACAAACCAACAGGGCTGGGGTTCAATTCATTCAGAAAATGGTGGGTGAAAGCTACAGAATTACTAAGAAAGGACCAAGCAGAGTTCAGGTTAGAACTTGCGGCTCTAATTTGTTGGAACGTGTGGAAAAGTAGAAACAAGCTTATGTTCGAGCAAAAACAATGCGACCCTGCAGATGTTATAAGGAAAACGCAACAGCAGTGGAGAGAATGGCTGAACAAGGGAGAAGAAGATTCCCCCACCAATTCCCTGAAAATCAATTGTGATGCAGCATATAATTCCAAGAAAAGAGAAGCTCAAGTGGCATTCGTTTGCATAAATCTCAAAGGGAATGTTATACAAGCAGAAGCCAAGAAAGAAAAATGCAGATCGCCTTTGGTGGCAGAAGCTCTGGCAGTAAGGGAGGCATTCAGATTTGTACAAAACAGAGGTCTGAGGAACATTACAATTGAATCCGATGCTGCAGAGTTAGTCATTGCTGTCTACAACAAATTAGATGAGGTCCAATGGGAGGTACAACCAATCATTGAAGAAATTCAGGAAATAATTCAGCTCATAAGGGAAGGAGCGGTTCTCAGGAAGATCAATAGAAAGGCAAACCAGGTTGCCGACTGGTTATCCAAACATGATTTTCTGATCATCAACAAAGAGAAGTGGAGTAATGCTCCAGTTATGCTTGTAAACCTGATTGAGAACGATATTTGCTATGTCTGGCTTTTGTTGAATGAATTTTTTTTACCGCCCAAAAAAAAAGTAAGACATCAGAAATCATGAACTTTTGGAACATTTGAGAAGCTACACTTCTCTGTATGTTTTGTTGATGCTTTGCTAGTGTTGGCTATGTGCTTGTTTGAATGCCAGAGTTCTTATATAGAAAGGAATTTGGTTCAAGCATGGCTAGCTAGAAATTATCATAGTAGTAGCCAACTAAAGAAGCACTATAACAGAACAAAATTTAAACCACAATGAAACAGTTTTAGTTGCTTCTATGAATGCTAACAACAGAAGAAAAAAAAATAGCTATGATTGGACTTACAATAACCAGGGTGTATTCACTTCTCTCAGCACCAAAACCGAACGGACCAAAAGATCAAAAAAAGGAGAGTTGGAATTGACGAATATCAAGCTGAACCCACATCCATGTTGAGAATGCAAACTCTAGCTGTAAATAAGGACTAGATTTCAAAGAAATTCATAGAATTTGGGGAATGGATCATATGAAGAGCTCAAACGACCCAAATTAGCATCACAGGCACTTCCCTCCAGTGCATTTGAAGGATAATCAAGCATAGAACAGAGATCTTTTAATCTTTTATCATGTCGTTCCTCTTCCTCGTAACAAGACCTGTCATCTGCAATGACAGTGGTCTGGATGGAGCACAAATAATCTTCCTCACCACCTCCCTTCGCTTCTTATTTTTATTGCCATTGATTTCCATGATTGGTTCAAGAAGTTCCAGATTGATTGAAATCCACTAGAATTACACTCATTCTACATATCCATGTTGTATATCAGGTGGACTCCACACCTTTTCACCTTTAATTCTGACTTGTCTCTAGAAGGATGATATTTGGGGAGAAAACGATGCTGTGCTTTGAACTCAAAGGAGGCCTTTCTGACACTACAACTGTTCTGTATGAGCCAGTTATTTAGATCACTATAATTGAATCTATACCACAGAAACATATGATCAGATTCAGGGGTGGTCTCAAATGATGCAACACTAAAACTGGGATCATCTTGGATGTCACCGTTAGAGCTTTCAAAATGGCATTTGCATGTAATGGAGAAAGGGCCATCTCTATTAATGACAGGAGCTTCAAATTCTAGAACAACACAAAATGCAACACCAAGGGACATAGTATTTAAGGGACTAGATGGCAGAGAAATAGTGATTGAACTTCCAACGGTTTGATGGCTAAACCACCCTGGAATTTCACTTCCAGCTAAGCCGACAGAAAAATAGTTCTTCTGCACGAAAATAAACGGAAATATTAGGTCTGCATAATAAAAAAAACAGAGAGATGGATGGACATGCTTGCTTACAGTTTTAGCCATTGCTGCTTCTTTAATTCTCAGCTGTGCAGATGCCATGATTTGCCAATGTGCAATCCGGTCCAAATTTCTGCAATTAAAAAAATGAAATTGACAAAATAATTTTTTACTTCCTTGGAGAAATTCTACTCGCCATGGAAGCCCCTGGACAATTTGGAGTCTCTTACAGTTTTCTAAATTCAGTTCTTGTAAAGAAAGCAAACCGCATAAAGAAGGCAATCGGCTAAGATTTGAACAACCACTAAGAATGAGCTTTTCAAGGCATTTCAACTTGCAAATACTTGTTGGGAGTGTCTCAAGCCTTGTGCATTCCTTCATTTCCAACTCAACAAGTGAAGAGAGAGATCCGATAGTTGAGGGAAGTTCTTCTATTCCAGTCTGATTTAACACTAATTTTCTTAGGTTATATCCTATAATGTTAGGAATCTTGCTGAGACGGGAGCAGCCAGTGAGATCAAGTTCTTCAAGGGAATCCAAATGAATACTTCTTGGAAGACTCGTAAGGCTTTCACAATTTCGTGCAGATAAGTATGTAACCTTGTTTAGAGATTGAATGGATGAGGACCATTTTTCAAGTCCAGAGCCTCCTATTCTTAATGTTTCAATGTGACTCGGAATGTCTGGAAGAAACTTCAAATTTGAGCAACCTCTGAGATCAATGTCCCTAAGGGATTTCCAATGAACAAGGCTAGGAAGACTCCTAAGATTTTTACAAAAAGCCACACAGAAGAATGTAAGACTGTCCAACGATGGCACAGATAATGGCCACTTTTCCAATCCTGATTCATATAATTTTAAATCTTTAATACCTCCAGGAATATCTGGAAGCAACTTCAAATTTGGGCAACGAGAGAGACAGAGTGTACTGAGAAATTCCAACTGAATGAGACTTGGAAGGCTCCTCAGCCTCTTGCAGTTCTCTAGATTAAGATTACTCAACTTCTTGCAGTCCTGAATGGATGAGGGAATCTCAAGCAAACTTTCACAACCACACAGTTCTAAACTCTTCAGGTTTGTAGTTGAAGATAGATCTGGGAGTCTCTTTAAGCGAATAGATTGGGAAAGATTGAGCCATTTCAACTTAGGAGGACCCTGCATGAGACACTACACAATTTTGGAATGGTGCAGAAGACAATAAAAGAAATTTTAGGAGGAGATAAAATGACTGTATTTATCTAAAATCGTTACTTCAACAATTATTTGTTTTTCTATCAAACTGGAAATGTTAAATGTGTAACAATAAAAAAAAATGCAATTAAACGTACCATTTTTTCATTCCAAAGCTGTTCAATATTGCTTCTTGGCATGTTAAGCTCAACAAGGTTCTCGAAAGAAAAATTGGAAGACAAAGTTTCACAAGGGTACTCTTCCCAGTGGAGTAAACTCAGCTTGTTAGGGATACTTAGAAGACTTTTTGATTGAGCAGATCTAACTATGAAAACTGCATCTTTAGTCCTTGGAGTAGACCAGGTCCTGTAAAATTTGAGCAATCTTAGCTGAGGCATCCTTGAGAAGGTTGCATGATTCAAGTGAAGCTTTCCAATTCCAGAGATGTCCAAAAATATGCCTTGAACTTTCTTCTTGCCCTAACAATCAATCAAGAGCAAAGAACGCATTAACAGTTAATCTTCACTGAAAATGTTAAAATGCAATATTTCATATGACTCATTGGATAAGTAAGTCCAGTAATGAGTGTTTACCTATATACATACTGTTTACCTCTCTCTCTCTCTCTCTCTCTCTCTCTATATATATATATATATATATATATATATAAGTTCAAAACCTACAATAATCTCCATTCCTTTAAAAAAAATTTGATATATCAAAAGGCAGAAAATATATACACTATGTGAAAAAAGAACTTTCATGTCTTACCATATTTGTTGTCATCATATGACAAATGTCCTTAGGATTCCAGAGTCTACTACCTTTCCACTGAGCAATGTGTTGACCCATTTCCTGTATTAAATCATGCATTTCTAATCTGTTGTTTACTATAGTCACTAGACACTTTTCTGCTAGGCGAGCTATTCCCCATTCTGCAGCAAAACCACAACCATCAAGCACATTAGCTACCTTGTCTTTTTTTGACCCTTTGAAGAAACATGCAATATCAAGAAATATATCCTTCTCCATCTGTTCTAACTCATCATAACTTATTTCTAAGATTTTCTGAATGTTGTAGTCTGGAAATTGTTTTAGCTTACTCAATGCAATTTCCCATTCTTTTGGTGACCTTTTGCATAGAAGAGAACCCAACACTTTAAGAGCCAATGGAAGACCTTGAGCATAATTTACTACCTTCTGTATCAACCTTGTATAATCCTTTGGAGGCTGCTTTTCTTTAAAGGCTTTCATGCTCAATAGTTGATGAGAATCATTGTAATTTAATCCCTCAACCTTGTATATATCATCAACCATGTTTTGAAGCACTTGTTTATCTCTACTTGTCACAATGATTCTACTTCCTAAACCAAACCAACCATGATTACCAGCTAAAGCCTCTAATTGTTCAGAATCAGTCACATCATCAAGAACAACAATAACTTTCTTTCTTCTGAGCCTATCTATAACAAAAGTGGGAAGTACATGGGGCATTTCAATGCTCAAATTCTCATCCCCTAAAATCTTGGAAAAAAAGCACCTCTTTAGATGAAGTAATCCATGCTTTGATGACTTTTCCTTGACATTGCTAATAAAACAACAACCATCAAATTGATCAGATATTTGACTACTTAGAGCTTCAGCAATTGTTGTCTTTCCTATGCCACCCATTCCCCAAATTCCTACAAAACGAATATCTACTGACCCAATACATAATAATGATAGAACTTTCTCAATATGCAAGTCAATCCCAACTAAGTCGGTGGACATGTTGTAGGAGGTACAATACAGTTTCTCGATAACTTTGTCAACTACTCTTTCAATTAATGCAGATTCAACCCTAAAAATAAATGATTAACACAGAGACAAAGTAATTAGTCCAAAAAAAATTAATAAACTTCACAACTTCCATATCAAAACCAATACCACACTTGAGAAAAAAACATTCAAATTAAATTTCATAGAGTAAAATGATGCAAATACCAACAGCAAATTAGTCATACAAAGACTCAAAATTATTAATGAATATAATAGAAGAGGTATTACCTATAATTGTTGGAATCCCATCCTGATAGATTGGCTGCTTCAGTTAATGCAATTTTCCATCTTTGCACCTTGTCTACACTATCCTTGAATTTTTCTTCAACTATTCCAAATGCTTCACCAAAATTACCAATCTGCTTCCGAACATCAGAGGGGTCTACATGGTAGAAAATTGGTAAAACATATCGACCCACTGTTTTCATGCACTCCATTATCTTCACCAGTTCATCTAAGCACCATGCAGAGGCCGCATAGTTTTGTGAGAAAATGATGACAAAAATCTTGGATTCTTCGATGGATTTCAAAAGGATCGGGGAGATTTCTTCTCCTATTTCAAGACCATGATCATCTAGGAATGTTCCAATATGTTTCCGCAACAAAGCAGCATAAAGATGACTGATAAAATTATGGCGGGTGTCAGTACCTCTAAAACTAAGGAAGACATCATGGATTGTTTTGGAGGGCGAAGCGGAAGATGAACTAGAAGAGGCCATCTTGACAAGAATATTAGCTTTGTTTGTTTGCTACGAACCAGAATCAAAAGATAATCAACTATATCTAGACAAGAAATATAGAATTAGAGCCAAAACAGAAATTTCAATTCAATTTATGAAATTCCAGAGTTGAAAATAGAAGCGAGAAAAGTGCAGCAAAAGTAATCTCATTGGCTCTGCATTGCAAGTTGCCTGCTTCTCTTGCGTCTAAAGAATTTTTCTATGTCAGCTTTTGGGACCAAATTGAAATGACCAGAACCCAAAATGAATATTTATTACAACACTCAATACCTCAAAGTTAAGGAATTCAGGATCACTGGAGATTTTTTGCCCTGTGCATCTAACATTCCCACATCTTTATATTCCCATTTTCCTATTTTCAACAACTTGTTGAGAATAATAACTGGATGCATCAGACACAAAGGAATTGTATTGGACTTCACAAAGTTATGCATTTTAATTAATTTTTGCCGTCCACATTCAAAATTAACTAAAAGTTTAAAGATCCAGAAACAATTAATTTTGAGGGGGCCAGAGGACTAAAATGTGACAATATTAGCACTAAGAACTAATATAAATTAATTTTGGGGACCAAAATTAACTAAAAGTTTAAAGATCTAGAAACAATTAATTTTGAGGGGGCCAGAGGACTAAAATGTGACAATATTAGCACTAAGAACTAATAAATATATATAAAGAAAATGCAAAGGTTTGGGGGGCCAATCTATATCATTGAATGATATTTTCCACAAAGAAAGCAAATGATATGAAAAACAAAACTTTGACAAAAGAAGAATAAATACCTTTGAGCACCATAAAAGATTATAGCAAATCCAAAACGAAAGACAATATCAGCAGTTCAGTTGCTTACAATGACTTGGGTGTGGCCACTTCCGTCACTCAGCACCAAAACTGAAATAGATTGCAAATGATCTACATACAAAAGGAGAGTTGAAATTTGCAATGGCATGCTGTATCCAACTTCATGTTTGGGATGCAAACTCTGTCCATACACAAGTAAGAAGTTTTGAAGAAACTGATAGAATTTGGTGAATAACTCAAGTAAAGAGCTTGAAGGAACAACAATAGTATCATAATGAATGGACAGACTTCATTAAAACTTGTAGGCTGAGATGTTAGCCTGTTTGGAGCAGAAGCAATCATCCTTGCTTGTCTTGTGGTTGGTATTGGTTCTATAACTTGTTTCAGAATATCAGGTTTGGTTTGGATTGCACTCCTTTTGTCATTCTTTGTTGTATAGCGTGTGGACTGCACACCTTTTCACCTTCAATCTCCACTTCTGAATATGCTTATATGCAAAATGATTGAGAGAATGGTATTGTGCTTTGAACTCAAATTAAGCCTTCATGACATAGCAAGAGTTCTTTATGAGCCAATTATTTAGATCACTAGAATCAAATCTATACCAAAATCTGTAATAGCACAACTGAGGCATTCCTGGATGTCACCATTAGTGCTTTTGAAATGGAATTTACACACAATACCAAATTGACTTTTTCTGTTTATGAAACGAGGAACTTTGGATTCTAGAACAGCACACAAAGCCAAACCAAGGAACATGGAATTAAAGGAACTTTAAGGGAGCCAAATATCAAATGAGCATCCCAGCATTTGATAGCTGAACCACTTGAATTTTACTTCTGGCTAACCCAGCAACAAAATGATGCTCCAGTGTGAAAGGAAAAAGGGCACACTAGGCCTGAACAAGAGAACAAGAAAGAGAGGGAGGGAGATGGTTACAATTTTAGCAAAAGCTATTTCTTGAACTCTCAGTTGTGTGTATGCCATTACGTTTTGACGTGCATTCAAGCACAAAGGAAATTAAGAAAATGGAATCGGCAGCAACAGTATGAATTAGCTTTATAGAAAGATTATACTTACAACAGAAACTCCTAGACAACTTGGACTCTCTTGCAATTTTCTAAATTCAATTCTTGTAAAGAGTGTAAGCCATGTAAAGGAGGCAACTCAGTAAGATTTGAGCAGCCATTAAGAATTACCTTTTCCAGGCATTTCAACTCACAAATGCTCCTTGGGGAAGACTCAAGCCATTCGCGTTCCTTCATCTCTAACTCAACAAGAGAGATATCTAAGTGTTGAGGAAAATTTTGTATTGCAGTATCATTTAACACTAGCCTTCTTACATTATTTCATAGAATCTTCAAAAGCTTCTTCAGATTCAAACAGCCCCTGAGATCAAGTTCACAGAGCAAATGCAAGCAAATACTTATTGAAATTCTTTAAAAAAAATTGTAATTTCACATAGCTAAGCATGTAAGATTGTTGAAACATCAAAAACAATTGAGACCATGCTTCCAATCCAAAGTCTTCTATTTGCAAGATTTCTATTTGTCACAAAATCTCTATAAGCATCTTCAAATTTGAGCAACCGGAGACATCATTTTTCATGAGAGATTTCTAATGAACAAGGTTAAGAAGGCTCCTCAGGTTTTTGCAATTACCCACAGAGAAGTATGTGAGACTATCCAATGATGGAACAGATACAGGCCACCTTTCTAAGTTCCACCAAAGATTGATATAATCCTAAATATTTTAAACCTCTTGGTAGAAGCAACTTTAAATTCAGGAAAAAAGAGAGGCAAACAGAGATTCAAACTGAATAAGACTTAGAATAGTCATCAGCTCCTTGCAGCCCTTCAGATTAAGACTATACAACTTCTTGCAATTCTGAATGGATGAGGGACCCTCAAGCAAACTTTTACAACCCCAAAGTTCTATGCTCTCCAGGTCTATAGCTCAGGCAAAATCGGGAAGTCTCTTTAAGTGCAGGAATTCAGAACGATCAAGCTGCTTTAACTGCCAAAGTCCCTGCATACGCACCAATAACATTATGTTTAGCAAAGGTGCAGAATAGAAGAAAAAAGTTGTGGGAGAAAATACAGTGACAAAACCAAATATCTGAAAACAAATTAAAGGGGAATATAATCAAAGTGCATCTTATTTCCATCCCAAAACTGCACTAGGTTGCTCCTTGGCATGAGTTCAACAAAGCTCTCCATGATGAAGATAGAAGATAAAACATTTGCAAGGATACTCTTTTCAATGGAGTAAACTCAGCTTGTTAAGAAAGAAATTGGACATAATTTGAATGATTAGATTCAACTAGGAAAACTGCATCTTTGTTCCCAGACCAAGACCAAGTCTTGTAAAATTTCAGCAATCTTAGGCACCCTTGAGAAGGTGCCTGATTCAAGTGAATGATATTAAGGTTTCCAATTTTAGATATGTCGAAGAATTTGCCTTCAACTTTTTTCTTTCCCTAACAATCGAAATAAACATTTTTAAAAAATCAATGAATTTTGGGAAAGAATTCTTTAACGTTAATCTTTATAGAGAATAATATAATAAAATGTTTCCTTTATGAAGAAATGGAGCTAGCATCCCCAATTTTAAATTTCACTTCAATTGCTCTAATTTCTTAAAATCATGCATACACTAGAAGTGGCATTACTAAGCTTTGTCCATAGATTTCTAATGTTTGGTTCAATGAGTGATTAAGTGTTTACCTCTTGATACAAGACCACAAATTTTTTTTTACAACAATTGAAATTGAGAATTTAATTTAGTCCTTCCACCTTATATATCTCATCGACTTCATTTTGAAGCACTTGTTATATCTATGTGTCACAATAACTCTGCTTCTTGGACCAAATTAACCATGATTTCCAGCTACAGCTCCTAGTTGTTCAGAATCTATCACATCATGAAGAACAACAATAACTTTCTTTCTTCTGAGCCTATCATAACAAAAGTTAGAAGTGCATGGGACACATATCTGCTCAAATTCTCATTCCCTAAAAGCTAGGAAAAAATTAGATAAATTAATCCATGCTTTAGTGGCCTTTCCCTAACATTGCTAAAAGGACCAGCAACCTTCAAATTGATCAGATATTAGAGTAAAAACAGCTTCACCAATGATTGTCTTTCCCATGCCACCTATTCCCCAAATTCCAATGAAACGAACATCTACTGACCCCATGCACAATAATGATAAATTTGCTCAATATGCCAGTCAATTCGAACCAAGTCAATGGAATGTTGAAGGAAGTAGAATGCATTTTCTTCATAATTTCATCAACAACTCCCTCAATTAATCAGATTCAAGCCTAAAAATATATGATTAATACAAACACAAAGTAATGAGTCCAAACAAATGAGGAAAATCCATAAGTTCCATGTCATTAACAGCAGCAGCAAATTCAAATTAAGTTTTATCAAATAATGCTGCAAATACCAACAGCAAGTTAATGAAAGTCTTAAATCATTAATAAAACAGTATTGTGCATATTAACCATAAACTACATATTAATCGAAGAGGTATTACCTATAATTGCTGGAAATCTATCCTGATAGATTGGCTGTTTCAGTTAAGGTAATTCTCCATCTTTGTGCTATCCTTAAAAAAAAAAATCAACTATACCCAATGCTTCAACAAAATTACTAATCTGCTTCCACGCACTACATTATCTTCACTAGTTCGTCTAGGCACCACGTAGAAGACGCATGGTTTTCTGAGCAAATGATGACGGAAATCTTGGATTCTTCAATGGATTTTAAAAGGGTATGTGAGGTTGCTTCGCCTCTGTCAAGACCATCATCATCTGTGAATTTTCCAATATGTTCCCGGAGAAAAAGAAAAAATCATGGGTGTCAGTACCTCTAAAACTAAAGAAAACATCTTTGCCAATGTTAGCTTCGCTTGTTTGATATGAAGAAAGACAAAGTGTAATTAATCAAGAAAATTTTTTTTTATGAATCGTGTCAATTTTATTAAATTTCACTTAAAAAATTATTTTTATTTTTATTTTAGAAATAAATTATAAATTATTTTTATATTTCTATTAAGTAAATTTAATTAATTCTTAAATTTTTTAAATAAATAAAATTTTAAAATATTTTTAAATTTTAATTTTACCATTTTTAAAATAAAATTTTTTTAAGACACTTTTAAAATAAATTTAAAAATTTACTTTTCTCAAAGTGGCAAAATGACGTCGTATATGTTTATTAGGGTTTTGAGAACTTTACGTAGTGGCCTATATAATGGTATCGATACTTCCAGTATCAAAGTCTGAAGCTCAAAAGCTTCCAACTGTGAAGATTTCTAATTTTTTTGTAAATTGATTTTGATATTTTTGTTTCGATTTCTTGAATGAATGATCTGACGCGGGTTTCAGAGAGAAATCTTTCATTTTGATTTTGGAGCAAACGCTTTAACAAAGCAGTGTTTGTATAGTCCAAAAGAAAACGTCAGATATAGATTCCGGTAGGGCGTTGAGGCAGCTCCGTCTGTCTCCGCCTGGTCGGAAGGTCTCATATTCCATCGCCTTGTGTAGCGGCGTCGCCGCCTTTACAATTTGGGACTGGCCATGAGACATACATTCGTATCTATTTCTTTTTTTTTTCACTTTTTTTTTTATTTTGAAAAAATGGTTGCCGATGATGAAATCGTTCACCAAAATAACCATCTTTCGGGACTGAATGGCTTTATTTTTCTAAGCCTTGCTGTCATTCTGCAATTCTGAGGCATATTTCTGCTCTAATTTTTTTTTATTTTTTTTTGTGTTAAATCGTATTTCTTAATAGTTCTTTAGGTTATTAATTGCAGAATGAAGTTTTAATAATATGACCAGAATCGGACTGAAGTTTAATTTCTTGTTATTATATTTCTGATTTTAATTCAATTTTCAATCACTTGAAAATTTCAAATTTGAACAAGAAGCAGAGCTCAAGCAGCAGTTTTGCAAATAACTAGATCTGAGGCTTGCATAGTTGCATTGGTATTATCTTGTTAGAGTCCCTAATTTTCACTATAACATGTGGAATTACAAGCTTTAGGGTTTAATCTATTAGAAAGCCTAATTGCTTGGAAAATTTTGAATTTTAACAATTTAAGTATTTTTTTAAAATTTTTAATTAAAAAATTTTAAATCTCATATTTTTTAATAATTTTAATATGTTTTTTTAATATTTAAAAAAATATAAATTTTACAATTTTTTAACATATTTTTAAAATTTGTTAAAACTTGTAAAATTTTAGATTTTTTTAGATAATTGGGCTAATAATAAATTATATTTGTTCAATCAATTTTTAGTATCTTATAAAATATTGTATTATTTAATATTGATATGGCATCAAATTGCTTTTAGTTAAAAATAAAAAAAAATTAATGAGTTAGTAAAATTTATTATTTTTAAAATATATCATTTTAAAATTAAAAAAATAGTATTTCAATTTGTAATAAATTTAAAATTATTTATATGACACCAAAATAAATTTTTTTAATTAAAATATGTTAAAATTATTAAAAGATTTAAATTTTACCATTTTAAAGTGAAACAAATATTTCAATATCATATAAACAATTGTAAACTTATAACAAATTAAAATATTATATTTTTTATTTTAAAGTAGCATATTTTAAGAACATTTTTGCTAACTTATCAAATTCTCTTTCTTTTTAAATTAAAAAATGTTTAGTGTTATATTAAAATAACATTTTATTAAATATTAAAATGTTAATTAAACAAATATAGTATAATATTGAAATAGAATTTTTTTATTGATAAATTTTTTAAAAAAATACTAAAATTGTTTTTTTTAAATAAATATACTAAAATTGTTAAATTTGTGATTTTTTTTTATAAAATTTTAAAAGAATGCATTAAAAATGTCAAAATATGTAAAGTTCATGAATTTTTTAAATAAAAGTTGAAAGAACATACTAAAATTATTAAAACTCGTAAAGTTTAGAATTTTCTAAATAATTAGGCTAAAATAAAATTACAAGATAACATGCGAATATGACTTGCTTAAATAGGTATGAGGTTAAATGGATTCATGTGTTAACTTAACATAACACGATACAATCTATTAAAAATTTATATTTTTATTATGATTTTAAATAGGAAATTAACTATTTATTACTATTTTTATAAAAAAATTATTTTTATTATTGTATTATACAAATTGTTAAATTATAGATATTATTTTAGATTTTTTTGTGAAAAAATAGTATTTTTATATATTATAAATGGTATACAGGTTGAATTTTATGACCACACAATCCATTTAAATAAATGGGTTTATATGTATTTTTGTATCATATTAAGATTGAAATATTTGACACGATTAATAAATTGATCGTATTTTTATTAACCCTAATCTTGTTCATAAAGTAAGTGAGCCCGATATCAACTCATCAATCCATTTTAACACCCTTATTTTTCGTATGAAGTTATTTTCATGTTTGTATGTGTATAAATAGAATTAAAGGGGCGTTTGATTTAGATGATTGAGGTAGCTAATTAGGTTTCTCCTCAATTAGTTACAATTGAATTGTGGCCAAATACACCTTTTCATCCTTGAACTTTTCAATTTTAACCAATTGCACCTCTCAACTATCATTTTTTCCTATAACACATTTATACTCATATTTGAGACCCATGTTACCCTTAAAGGTAACAAATTTATTTCTTTTGGACATCAGGTTTGCCAGCGTGGATTGATGTGTGTTTACATATGAGGCAGAGTGCATTGACACCTAAAACACATCTGATATGGAGCTTGTTGAAGACCTAAAACACATTCCCTCATTGTTTTATTAAAAGAAGGGAGCAAATTCTATCTTCCTATCGTACTATATGTGAATCCTAACATCCACCCTCTTTTGATAATTTTTTTTTTTGTTGCGTTGTATTTGTATAGCAATTTCTTTCTATTTCGATCTTTATTTCTTCGTTTTCTCTTGTTTTCCTTAGCGTAATAAGATTTTGTCATTC
Source organism: Mallotus repandus (assembly GCA_949671775.1). Taxonomy (NCBI): domain Eukaryota; kingdom Viridiplantae; phylum Streptophyta; class Magnoliopsida; order Malpighiales; family Euphorbiaceae; genus Mallotus; species Mallotus repandus. The sequence continues at coordinate 847 of CATIWM010204364.1, read as the reverse complement.
TTTTAAATGGCTCATCGTCTTATAATTTCCCCTTCTTAGCATTTGATTCAAAAGTAACTATATTGGAATCACAAGACACAAAGCTTGACAGAGAGAGAAGAATCGGAGAGATCTAATGGCAGAGGCGGTGAGAGTTTTTAGTTCACCACTTCTTCGTGATTATCAGCTCTGGTGGTTCCATCTTTGACGACGTAGACAAACTGCGTTTAGCTAGTTTCAGTTTTCTTTTAAATTTGAACTACATAATCGAGAAGCGAGAGAAAGAGGAGAGCTGATTTCGATAGCTGCCTTGAACAAAAGAAGGCCTCAAAGTCCTGTATCTAATGGCATCTTGGTTTGTCGCTCATTTTCTTTTGTAGTGAACAACCATTATGTAGGGATGACCTATTTTAAGCAGTTTGATGTTAAGATTTTGGAAAGCCAAAACTAGACAGATATAAATTTAGGGTACCATGCATGGTTGAGCTAGAATTTCAATTTCAGAGGGCCCTAGGGTGTAGATGACACCGAAGGAACTTACAATGGTTAAACTTTAAGCTTGTACACAAAAATTAGGGGCAGTGGTTCAATCATCAATGCTTAGTTTCTAGTTTGATATAATTTTTTTTATCCTTTAGAAGATTGGATTGTAATTATTATTATATTTGTACTCTTGTATAAATTGGGTGTGCTCTTGCAATTTAAAGTGCTTGCAACTTGGGTGTGTCCATTCTTCTTTGATCCCTTTTGTAGTCTTCATCTTTTGTAGTTTTACTCTTGTGCGTTCTCAGACTACTCATTTCCATGTCAGTATCAACATATAGTTTGGATGTGAATGACACTGTATCTCACTTTATTGTTTATTGTT
>CATIWM010204311.1:0-13897 GCA_949671775.1 Mallotus repandus | reverse complement strand
CCTTATTTATTATGTGAAGGTCAAACAATTTTTTTTAATGGAGGAATATGTAATGTATATGAAAATATAAGAAATATGGTTGGATGAGTATAAGGAGACAATTGTTACTTGTGAATAAGGCTATGCTGTGTGCGTAATGGAATCCTCTTGAAATGCCGTAACAAGGCTAAAGAAAAATTTTGTACAAGATTATGGTGGGCTGTGTGCGAAAGGGGATCTATAAATTATTGAAAAGAAGTTTATATATAATTCACAAGTTCATTGTCATCCAAAAGAAAATATTATGTTACTATGACTATATACATATTATAAATGCATAATTAAATAAATGTATGGTTAAACATGGAATGGATTGATACTTAATAATATTACATGCTTGAGAGTGTTATTTTTCATAGAATATTATGTTATTATTTACTGAGTTGCAGGCTCACTCCTCTGCATTATTTTTCAGGACTAGAAGAACTGTAGTCTGTCTTGAAGGAATAATTGCATCAATTGCACTAGAATTGTGTGAGATGGGTCAGCAGGAGGTCATCCTCAGTTTTTCTTGAGCGTCATATGCTTAGTAAATTTTCATATCTTGTATTAAGGCTAGCGCATTGTATATGTATAATATAAAGAAAGATGTGAACTGCTTGAAGCTATGTGTTTGTTAGTGTGTGATATATGTTACATATGTAAAATTGTGAGTTAAAAAAAATTGACATAAATAATTATATTATGTGTTAGTCACATGCATACAATGTATGTTTGGCATCCTTAACAGGTGTCACATGATCTATATATATTTGATTTGAAAAAAAAAGGACCATTGTGTGATGGACATGTGGTGTCCATCTTCTTTTTAAAAGGAGATTTTCATTCTGCAGAGACAGGAAGAAGAAGCTTTTGTGCAAAATTACCTCTTTGATACCCATATTTTTCCTTCCCTCGGTTCAACCCCCAAACGACCTCCGATCAACCTCAAATTCTAACCGTGGACTCATCTCGTCGACCTCTTCCTTTGGGTTATGTTCGTTTTGCTTGAAATTGTGTAGATTAGTGCAAAATTACAAGAAACCAGTCGGCCTTCTACCTAAATTCTGCACTGTTTCGACGGCTTTCAATTCACAGAGTTGCCTCCATTTTGTTCCTCTCATTGTCAGGAGTCTATTGGTACCAACCATGAGTCAGATCTACACCCGTAGAATATTTGGCGAATATTTTTAGGTAATTTCATTTTATTTTTAGATTTAATTTTTCAGTGCATCTTTTGGATTGTTTGAGGCTATTTTTGTGTTCCACTAATTATTAGAAAAATTTTGGTATAAATTGTTTGTCCGAGTGTCGTGTTTTTCTGGTGAGATTACGGCGGATCTCACCCGAAAATACAGTGAAATTAGGACCGGTCCAAAAAATTATGGAATTATTTTTACAAAATAGAATAAGTTATGTTGATCAATTTCCATAACTGGACCGAAGTCCAATTCCTCATGGATTTTGAGAAATAAATTCTGAAAAACTGCAGCGAAAATTAGTTAATTTCCTTTTAAATTAGTTTAATTGTCGGAGATAAATTCCTATAGCCTCAAAAGTCATTTTTAGGATATTTCTAATTTCATTTTATAAATCCCTTGATTTTTATAATTTTATGAAATTTTGGACAGTTTTTATGAATTTTATTTATTATGCATAAGCATGTTTTAAATAAATATAATTTATTATAAAGAATACCGGAGCGGAAGCATTGGAGATTAGGCGGACGAGGACACGTCAGCCGGCTCATGCCACCTGTATGTTAATATTTTGAAGTGTGCGTTATTTTTCCTATTTAATAAAATAATAAATTTAAAATATTATTTATGTTCTGAATATTATTGCAATTATATTATGTATATGATTCTGAGGGTAATATTATTATGGAAAAATTAAATGAGAATATTTTTATTTTATATTAAATTTAAGTTATGATATTCTCTAGAATTTTAATTGCATATTTATTTATATAAATATTTATTTTGAAAAATACTGGTAGAACGAGCTACCTGATGAGTGTCATCAGGACCGTGTGCACACTGGTAGTGATTATTGAGTTAGGCCATTGACTGTTTATGGTATTGAAAGCTCAGTTGATGCATAGCTCTCGGGTGTGTGGTATTAAAAGGCTCGATTGATGCTTAGTTCTCGGGTGTATTTTATTGGTTATTTACTTGGACTGGTAGCTCGGTTGATGCCTAGCTCTCAGGAACCGCTAGTAAATATTGGAATAAGTGACCGCCTATGGCTGGTAGCTCGGTGGATGCTTAGCTCTCGGGAACCGGCAGTCATTTGGATTAAGTGAGTCGGTTGGCTATTAGATTTGTGGTTTATGGTTCTACCATGATTTTCCACTTATTAATATTTTAAATAAAGGTTATTTAATTCCAAGAATGTTTATGAGATTAGTAAAGGTTATTTTTTTATTCTGAATGTGTATATGAAATTTTATTAAATCCTTTTATGTTTACAAGTGCGATTTTGATAAACTAATGACTTCAAATATAAATATTATATTTCTATAACAAAAATTATTTTAACAAGGAGGTTTTCAAAGTAGCAAGCATTTCTTTATATTAACTTATTCAGTAAGGTCCGACTCCCCTCAACTAATTTTTTCCAAGATCTTGGGAGTCTACGGTTAGCTTTTCTTCTCTGCGCTAGACTCATTCTTCACCAACTGCATTATGTAGGTTACTATAATGCTATTAACATTTATGTTATAATTTTTAGTTAATCTAGACACCGCAGTAGCATTGGAGGATTTGTTATTACTGTAGTTGTATGAATATATGTCTTGTATTATAACATGTATTTTGATATGTTGGAGTTGCGATGTTGGAGTTTTGATGATATTAGAGTAGTGGTGGTTGGTTTATGTATTATTGGGAGTGTTATTTGCTAATTTTAAGTTTTGGTTTCGTTCTCGGTACAAAGGAAACTCTGCCAAATTTTTGTTAAAATCCTAAAGTGTTTAAATTAATTGTGATAAATTCCTTGAGGCTTACTACGAGTTTCAGAAGCTTTATGTTTTTCCCATTCCCTAGTGCCGGTCACATGCCCATAGAGTTTGAGTCATGACAAGAGCAATTTAACATGATTGATGCTAAAGATGGAGGACATGTTACCTTCAGAGACAATGCAAAAGGAAAGATTACTGGCATTGGAGAAATCGGTAACTCTCAATCCTTATGTATACATCATTTATTGCTTGTTGATGGTCTCAAACATAATTTATTAAATATAAGTCAATTATGTGATATGGGAAACAAAGTCACTTTCTATCCTAAGAATTGCTTTGTTAGTAGTCTTGATGAAGACAAAGTGATTTTTAGTAGTGAAAGAATTGATAATGTCTATGTTCTTGATTTGAATAAAATTGATAGCAAGAATATTAAATATTTGATGGCTATTTCTCATGTCACATAAAAATGGCATAGAAGGTTAGGACATGCAAATTTTGAGCTCTTAAATGATCTTTGTAAATATGAGCTTGTGATTGGTTTACTAAAACTTGAATTCACTAAGGATAAACCTTGTGATGCTTGTCAAAAGGGAAAAAAATCCAAGCCCACATTTAGGCTAAAAAATGTAGTGTCAACCTCTAGACCACTTGAACTTATACATATAGAATTGTTTGGACCAACTAAAACCATATGGATTTGAATTCACTCAGTGGAATGCATTATGCATAAGTATTAGTTGATGACTATTCTAGATTTACTTGGGTGCGTTTCCTTGCTCATAAGAATGATGCCTTTAAAGGTTTTGAAAATTTTACAAAAAGAATTCAAAAAGAAAAAGGTTTTTGTATTTCTTCAATTAGAAGTGATCATGGAACCAAATTTGAAAATGAATTTTTCAAAATCTTTTGTAATGAAAATGGTATTTCAAATACATTTTTGTCTCCTAGAACTCCTTAACAAAATGGGGTAGTTGAAAGAAAAAATAGAACTCTTGTGGAAATGGCTAGAACAATGCTTCATGAGTATAATTTGCCTTTATACTTTTGGGCAGAAGTCGTTAACACATTAAGTTATATTGCAAATAGAGTTTTCAAAAGACCAATTTTAAATAAAACCTCTTATGAGCTTTGGAACGATAGAAAACCCAAAATCTCATATCTAAAAGTATTTGGATGCAAGTGCTTTATATTAAACACCAAGGATAATCTTGGAAAATTTGATTCCAAAGCCAATGATGAAATTTTACCAGGCTATTCCACCTCTAGCAAAGCATATAGAGTCTTTAATAAGAGAACTTTAGCAGTTAAAGAATTGCATGTTGTATTTGATGAATCTAACCCACTTGATCCAAGAAAGGATTTTTGTAGTGTTGATGATGATGTAGGTGAGCTTATGAAAGAGAGAATTCAGGAAGAAAATGCTAGCAAGCCTTTAGATCTTGAAGGTCCAAGCAAGGAAGAAAATGAGGAGATGACTCAATCTACCTTGAAGGATGATCTTCCAAAAGATTGGCAATTCAAGAAAGCACATCCTCAAGACCTCATCATTAGTGATACTACAAAGGGGATAACCACTCGTTCTAAACTTAAGTCTATTGTTAATTTTATCTTCATTTCTCAAATTGAACCTAAAAATGTTGATGATGCTTTGAGTGATGAATTTTGGGTCCTTGCTATGCAAGAAGAGTTAAATCAATTTGAGAGAAATAAAGTTTAGACTTTAGTTCCTAGACTAAAACACCATCCTATCATAGGCACCAAATGGGTGTTTAGAAATAAGATGAATGAACAAGGTGCCATAACTAGGAACAAAGCTAAACTAGTAGTTAAATGTTATAATCAAGAAGAAGGCATTGATTATGATGAAACCTTCGTCCCTGTTGCAAGGTTAGAAGCTATTAGAATGCTACTTGCATTTGCATCATACATGGATTTTAAACTTTATCAAATGGATGTTAAAAGTGCATTTTTAAATAGTTTTATTGAATAAGAGGTTTATGCTGAGCAACCTCCGAGTTTTGAAAGTTTTGATTTATACTTTCAAAAGCATTATATGGATTGAAACAAGCTCCAAGAGCTTGGTATGAAAGGTTGAGCAACTTTCTATTAAAGAAAGGCTTCTCTAAAGGAAAAGTTGATACAACTTTTTTCATAAAGAAATCCAAACATGATTTATTAATTGTTTAAATTTATATTGATTATATTATTTTTGGTGCTGCTAACCATTGCTTATGTGAGGAATTTTCTAAGTTAATGCAAGGAGAATTTGAGATGAGCATGATGGGTGAACTCAAGTTCTTTCTTGGACTTCAAATCAAGCAATGTAAAAATGGGATCTTCACCAACCAAACTAAGTACACATGGGACATTCTCAAGAAGTTTGGCATGGATGGAGTAAAATCAAGCAAAACTCCAATGAGTACCACCACCAAACTCAACAAAGATGAGAATGATAAACCGATTGATGAAAAGCGATTTAGAGGTATGATCAGATCCCTTCTTTATTTAACTGCTAGAAGACCCAATATCATGTTTGCTACTTGCTTATGTGCTCATTTTCAATCTAGTTCTAGGGAATCTCATTTGAATGCAATCAAAAGAATTTTCAAATATCTAAGTGGAAGTTTGCATTTAGGACTTTTGTATTCTAGAAGTTCATCCTTTGACTTGATTAGTTATTTGGATGTAGACTTTGCCAATAGTTTACCAGATAGAAAGAGCACCTCCGGAACTTGTCATATTTTAGGACAATGTTTAGTTTCGTAGTTTAGCAAGTAGCAAGCTTCGGTTGCCTTGTCCACCGCCAAAGCTGAGAAACCAAATTATTTTCTGCTTGATATATCTATTTGCTGAGTATTTCTGTACTCATTTTACTCTGTTTTAAAAATATTTTCAGATAGCAGGGCTTGATAATTGGTGAACAAAGTTGAGTAAGTGTAGATAGAAGTTCAGAATAAGGTTGGCCAACATCCTTGTCAGTGAAGCCTTGTATTTTATTTTATTTAATTTTTAGTCTTGTCTTTATAAAGTACTGTAAAAGAATATTTGAAGTTAAACGATGGTGGCTAGTTTATATGTAAAACAACTGTTTAGAAACATGTTTTGTGTTATCTTAATAATATTTTTCTCTACCGTGTTTCTAGTTACAAAGAGTAATATCATTTTAACTTTCTTTAAAATGATGATGAAATTTCCTATATTATTCAATTATTGTATACATATTTTACTATTCATAAATATGTATTGTACTATTTATAAATAGTATTTACTATTCATAGATACATATTTAAAAAAAAAATTTCTAAATCTTCAATTGTAACGTATAACACCAAACTTTTCTAAGATATTATTACCAATTTTATTAGTAATGTTTATAACATAATTTAATTGAATTAAATGTTTTGTTGAATAGTTGGTTTTAAATGTCCATCTCGGGCTACGTGAGACGAGGTGTGACATTATGCTTTTCCGATTTCTTAGTGTTAGTCACGTGCCCATGGGGTTGGGTTATGACAAAGTTCATATCAAAGCTTATGGTTTGATTTTCTACTATTTTGGTCATTAAAATATGTCTTTTCTTAAAATATTACGATTATTAGGGTAATAAATGTCAATTTTTATCATCGTTGCTTCTAGAATTTTGCGTATATGTTAGTTCCCTTATTGTGTTTTGAATCTCGTTAGTTTTTGTATATTTTTAAAATGAGGAGGAGAGCAAGAAATGCTCCTACTGCAGATGCAGCATATGATGATGGTGAGCAGTCCATTCAGGATGAAGCTCCTCCCTCGCCCCACGGCGTAGAGAAAGGGGTAGGCTCAGGGCAGTGGCAACTCTAGAACAAGTACAACAGCCGCAATTATAGCCAGAAGCTCCAAAAATGAATCCTGTAGCCTTTGTTGCTGGTATGGCATGAATTAATCAAGGTTTGGCTGCACTTAATCAAGCTATGCTCTTTGTGCAGCAGATGCTTCAATAGAGAAACCAAGGGATGTCTGATGTGGATGCAGTTTTATTGTATTCCAGAGTTGGGAGAGTTACATTTGATGGTACTGGAGATTTCCTGGATTTTATAAATACCATCAAGGCTAGAACCAAGACTGGGTACTCAGATTACCAAACGATAATGATTGTGGAGTTATCAGTATAGGCTACAGCTCAGGACTGGTTTATGTAGTCAATCTAGCCATATATGAATGCTATGGTATGGTTGGAGTTTAAAGAGTGATTTTTGAGGTATTTTTGTCCACCTTCGATGATGGAAAATTACAAGTGGTAATTGTTGTATAGAGCCAAGGATAATTGGTCAGTTGAGGAGTACACCCACGAGTTTCTCAGGCTGTCATGTCATATTGTAGATGTGATACAGGATGAGAGAAGAGCGGCGAAGTCATTTGTGATAGGGTAAGGCCCAACCTATATTAGTATCCGGACTGGAGACCGGAGGATAGAGAGTGCCATTGAGGAGGCTAAAGAGTTAAAGAGCCAACATATCATGCATAGGACTATACTTGATCCTTATGTGAGTGGTAGCACTAGGACAGGGGTAGCCTAGAGTGTTCAACAACCTATTTTTTAGCTTGTCAGTGTGAGTATTCAGGCAAAGGGTACTTCCTAGCAGAGTAAAAGGTCCCGAGCACATAGACCTAGCAGACATAGCTATGTTCCTAATCGCAAGAGTGGCAAAGCTACTAGATTTAGTTCTGGAGTTAGTAGCAATAGAGTGGCCAGAGCTTCGAATATGGCAGTACTGGATTTGGGGCTAGTGCATGTACTACATGTGGTATAGTACATCAGGGACCATGTCACTTGGTGCTAGGAGCCTGTTTCAGATGTGGACGGCTAGGACATTTTGCTAGAGGTTGTCCTAATTATGGATTTCAACCATCATATGTTCAGGGATCCATAGCTTCAGTGGTCAGCCAATTCAGTCGGTACATCAACAGTATCAAGCACCTATGCACCCCTAGTAGAGATCGACTCAGTTTATAAGCCATTAGGGCAAAGGTGCTAGAGGAAGAGGATATACCCAGCCATCCACCTCATAGCAGGTAGGTCGTGGATAGGCCATAGTTTTCACATTGACTCCTCAGGATGCTCAGGCATCCAATGTAGTTGTGGCAGGTACTCCTCCAATCTGTTACCTTGATGCTATAATTTTAATTGATCCTGGTGCATTTTATTCCTTTGTGTCACTTGTATTTGCTTTCAAGATGGGATAGAAACCATCTAAAATTTTAGTCCCATTATGTGTAGCAACTCCCCTCAGTGATGAGTTGGAAACAGACATAGTCTTTCCATCTTATCCTGTGTTAGTGGAAGGTAGAGAGTTGCTTGCAGAGTTGGTTTTGTTGGATGTGATTGACTTTGATATGATTTTAGGAATGGACTGGTTGGCTCAACATTATGCTACTTTAGATTATCAAGAGAAGGAAGTGATATTCAAAATTCCCAATGATGTGGAGTTCAGATTCAAAGGCGATAAGAGTTCAGTGCCTCAAAATCTTATTTCTGCAATTATAGTTAGAAAGATGCTTAGAAGGGGATATTAAGGCTATTTAGCTTTGGTCGGGGATATAATGGTAGATAAGGAGGCTATTTAGCTTTGGTCAAGGATATAAAGGCAGATAAGGAAGCAGTGGAGAATGTGCCTATTGTGTGTAAGTTCCCTGATGTTTTTCCAGAAGAATTACTAGGCTTTCCACCAGAAAGAGAGATAGAGTTCTGTATAGATATTGTATCTGGTATGGATCCTATCTCTATGCCACCTTATAGGATGGCACCTGCGGAGTTGAAAGAGCTTAAGGAGCAATTGCAAGAGTTGCTTGATAAGGGTTTCATAAGCCCTAGTACATCTCCTTGGTGTGCACCAGTGCTATTTGTGAAGAAGAAAGATGGTAGTATTTGACTTTGTATCGACTATAGACAGTTAAAGAAAGTCACCATCAAGAACAAATATCCACTTCTAAGGATTAATGATCTGTTTGACCAATTTCAAAGGGCTCGATGTTTTTTCAAGATTAACTTAAGATCAGGGTATCATCAGTTGAGAATTAGAAGTGGAGATATACCCAAGACTGCTTTTCGAACAAGATATGACCATTATGAATTTTTGGTGATGTCCTTTGGATTAACTAACACCCCAACAGCTTTTATAGGCTCAATGAATCAAGTGTTTAGGCCATTCTTGGACCGATTTGTGATTGTATTTATTGATGATATTTTAGTGTATTCAAGGAGTGAAAAGGAGCATGCCATGCATTTGAGGATGGTGCCTCAGACTTTGAGTGAGCATCAACTGTATGCCAAATTCTCTAAGTGTGAGGTTTGGTTGGATCAAATGGCATTCTTAGGCCATGTGGTATCCAAAGATGGCATTCAAATGGATCCTAAAATGATTAAAGCCATTACAGAGTGGTCGAGACCCACATCAGTCACAAAAATAAGAAGTTTTCTAGGTTTGGCTGGCTACTATAGGAGATTTATGAAGGATTTCTCCAAGATAGCCGCAGCTTTAACAAGATTAACTCAGAAAAATGTCAAGTTTGTATGGACTGAAAAGTGTAAGGAGCACTTTCAGATGCTTAAGGATGGGTTGACTTCAGCTCCAATGTTGACTCTACCTTCGGGAAGTGAAGGGTATATGGTATATTGTGATGCTTCCCGAGTAGGATTGGGGTGTGTATTGATATAGAATAGGAGAGTAGTTGCTTATGCTTTATGCTAGTTAAAGAAGCATGAACAGAACTACTCTATTCATGATTTGGAAATGGTGGAAGTAGTGTTTGCATTAAAGATTTGGAGGCATTACTTGTACGGTGTAACTTTTGAAATATACACCGACCACAAGAGCTTAAAGTAAATTTTCCAACAGAGAGACTTGAATTTAAGGTAGAGAAGATGGATGGAACTTCTAAAAGATTATGATTGCTCTATTCTTTACCATCCGGATAAAGCTAATGTGGTAGCTGGCATATTAAGTAGAAAGTCAGCAGGAAGCCTTGCTCACATTAGCATAAAAAAGAGGCCAATCATTAAAGAATTTCATGAATTGATTGATCAGGGGTTGCAGTAGAAGGTAACTAAGAAATGTTTATTGGCTCAATTTAGAGTACAATCAGTGTACTTGGATAGAGTCAAAGTAGCTCAGAGAAGGGATCCATAATTACAGAGAATTATGGCAGAAGTTCAGCAAGGTCGGTCTTGAGAATTTGCAATTGATAGTGAGGGTGTGCTACATTTGGGCACTAGGCTGTATATGCCGGATGTGGATGATTTGAGAAAAGAGACTATGGAAGAGGCACATTTTTCTACTTATAGTGTTCATCCAGGTTCTACCAAGATGTATCATTATTTGAAAGATACATATTGGTGGAATGGGATGAAAAAAGACATTGCAGAGTTTGTATCCAAGTTTATCACATGTCAACAAGTGAAATTAGAGCATCAAAGACCCTCGGGATTGCTGCAATAGTTACCCATTCCAGAGTGGAAGTGGGACATGATTACGATGGACTTTGTTTCTGGTTTGCCTTGCACAATAAGTGGCTTTAACACCATATGGGTAATAGTGGACAGATTAATCAAGTCATCCCACTTCTTGCTAATTAAGAAAACTCATACTACAGACAAGTCGGCCAGGTTGTACATCAACCGAATTGTTTACCTACATGGGGTGCCAGAGAGTATAGTGTCGGATAGAGGAGGTACCTTTACTTCAGTCTTTTGGTAAGAGCTACATAAAGCATTGGGTATTAGACTTGACTTTAGTACAACTTTTCATCTTCAAATGGATGGTCAATTAGAAAGAACCATTCAAGCACTAGAGGATATGCTTCGGATATGTGTTATGGATTTTGGCGGCCAATGGGATTTGCACTTACCATTGATAGAATTTGCATATAACAACAGTTATCATGCAAGTATTGAGATGGCTCCATATGAAGCATTATATAGTAGGAAGTGTAGATCTCCTTTATGTTGGGAAGTTGGAGAGGGGCAACTAACAAGCCCAGAATTAGTGCAAGTAACTTCAGAGAAGATTCTTATCATCCAACAGAGGTTGAAGACAACTTTTAGTAGACAAAAAAGCTATGTAGATCCAAAAAGGAAGGATATATTGTTCTCTATTAGAGACATGGTATTCTTATAGGTGTCACCGATGAAAGGAGTAATGAGATTTTGTCAGAAGGGTAAATTAGCTCCAAAATACATTGGATCCTTTGAGATTTGCTTAAGAGTTGGTGATGTGGTTTACAGACTGGTGTTACCGCCAGAGTTATCGCGGATCCACCCATTGTTCCATGTGTTGATGTTAAGGAAATACATTTCTGATCCCTCTCGCATTTTTCAGCCACAAGCAGTCTTAGTGAGGATTTGTCTTATAAGGAGTATCCTGTGGCAATTATTGATCGGCAAGTTCGCTAGCTCCGCACTAAAGAGATTCCTATGGTAAAGGTGTTGTGGAGCAACCATACAGTAAAGGACTATAGTTGGGAGACTAAAGCAGACATGCCAAGTCAATATCCTTACTTGTTTTGAAATTGATGTAAGATTGTAAAATTCGAGGACGAATTTTCTTAGGGGGGAAGAGTGTAATAACCCATAAATATTTAAATAAATAAACATGTGTTGATGTTATTGTCAGGTGGTTGTTGGGTTGTTCTGTGGTTGTTGATTCATTGTATGGTGTTAACACAAATAACTACTACCAATTTTCTGGTATTAAAGAGATTAACTCATATAACTGCTAGCAACTATCTGGACATCCAAAGTGGAAGGACTAACTGAAAATTTTTTCAAAAACGCGAGACTAAAGTGATAATTTTCCATTCTCTCTTCAATTATATCTGCAGAAGTAAAAAATGCTTATAGACCCCTGAACTTTTCCCCGACGTTTACTGTAGCATCGTCTTCTTCTTTTCTCCGATGACCGGCCAAACGACATCCGCTGGTCATGAAATTTGAATTGTAAGAACCTTCTTAACCTCCTCTATATTTCTATAAATTTTATTTTATGAAAATTGACCCTGATTAAATCAGTTTAACCATCAAAGTTTGGTTTGAACTTCCGGTGACCAAACCATCTTCTCTGGCGATCTTCAGTTGCTGCAATCACCACCATTGGACTCATCTCATTGTTAGGAATCCATACAGACTGACCATAAGTGTCGTTTGGAGCTTGATTGGAGCTTTACCGATAAATTTGCATTTTTCCACATATCTATTAATGTGATAGTTGTTAATTGTGTTTGATGCTACTTTTGAAGTCCCCTAGGTGTTGTGATCATTTGTATATATCTATTTTGTGTTAAATGCATTTTTCGGTGTGAAAATCCGGTGGGTTCTAACCAGATTCCGGTGAGGAATAGTGACCAACCCAAAAAATCATGATTTTATTTTTAATAAATAGTATAAATTATGAAGATTAATTTCGGTAACTGCAGCTAGGTTTGATTCCTCATGGATTTTGAATTAAAAATCACGGAAGTGTTTTGGTGGAAATTCCTCAATTTCCATTTAAATTATTTTAGCTCATCAAAATAAATTCCTTAGCCTTAAATGTCAATTTTTGGGTGTTTTAGAGTCAAATTTAGTAATTCCTTGATTTTATTAACTTTCTGGAATTTTTGGAAATTTTTATGAATTTATTTGTTATAATTATAAGCATATATTTTATATAAATATTATTTATTATAGAGAATACCGGAGCAAGAACATTGGAGATTAGGCAGACGAGTATATGTCAGCTGGCTCGCTCCACCTGTAAGTTAATATTTTAAAGTGTGTGTTATTTTCGCTATTTAATAAAATAATGAATTTGAGATATTATTTATGTTCTGAATATTATTGCAGTTATATTATGGATATGATTCTAATGGTAATATTATTATGGAAAAATTAAATGAGAATATTGTTATTTTGTATTAAATTTTAAGTTATGGTATTCTCTAGAATTTTAATGGTATATTTATTTATCTAACTGTTTATTTTGGAAAATACTGGTAGAACGGGCTATCTAATGGGTGTCATTAGAACCATGTGCACACTGGTAGTGATTATTGAGTTGGGCCCTTGATTATTTACGGTATTGAAAGCTCAGTTGATGCATAGCTCTCGGGCATATGTATGTGAAAAGCTCGGCTGATGCATAGCTCTCGAGCGTGTGGTATTAAAAGGCTCGGTTGATGCTTAACTCTTGGGCGGATTTTGTTGATTATTTACTAAGATTGGTAGCTTGATTGATGCCTAGCTTACGGGAACCACCAGTAAATATTATAATAAGTGACTAACTATGGCTAGTAGCTCGGTGGATTCTTAGCTCTCGGGAACCGATAGTCATTTGAATTAAGTGAGCTTGTTGGCTATTAGATTTGTGGTTTAGGGTTCTACCATGATTTTTCACTTATTAATATTTTAAATAAAAGTTATTTAATTTTGAGAATGTTTATGAGATTAGTAAAGGTTATTTTTATTCCAAAGGTGTTTATGAGATTTTATTAAATCCTTTTATGTTTACAAGTGTGATTTGATAAAATAATGATTTCAAATATAAATTATAAATATTATATTTCTATAAAATTATTTTAATAAGGAGGTTTTCAAAGTAGTATGCATTTCTTTATATTAACTTACTCAGTGAGGTCTGACTCGCCTCAACTATTTTTACAGGATCTTGGGAGTCTACGGTTAGTTTTTCCTCGCTGCGCTGGACTCATTCTTCATCGGCTGCGTTATATAGGTTACTGTAATGCTATTAACATTTATGTTATAATTTGTAGTTAATCTAGACACAACAGTAGCATTGGAGAATTTGTTATTATTGTAATTGTATGGATATGTTTCTTGTATTATAACATGTATTTTGATATGTTTGAGTTGAGATGTTACAGATTTGATGATATTGGAGTAGTGGT
>CATIWM010204297.1:0-20727 GCA_949671775.1 Mallotus repandus | reverse complement strand
TTGAATCGGGCTCTTTATGATCTTCGACAGGCTCCAAGGGCATGGTTTCATAGGTTCACCTCCTACTTGAGTAAAATTGGTTTCCATGGTTGCAAATCAGATTCCAGCATGTTTGTGTTCAAAGGAAAAGCTGACATGGCTGTTTTATTATTGTATGTTGATGATATAATTCTCACGGCTTCCTCTTCCTCTCTTTTGCAATATCTCATTCAGTTACTCAAAGGTGAATTCTCTATGACGGACTTGGGTTCCTTACACTACTTTCTTGGTATACAGGTCGACCACAATTCAAAAGGCCTGTTTTTGTGTCAGAAAAAGTATGCTATGGAATTATTACAGAAAGCCAATATGGAACAATGTAGTTCAGTTACCACTCCAATGACTAGCCGCCCTGTTTCTTCTACCTCTACTTCTCAATTTTCGGATCCTTCCTTTTACCGCAGTATCGTTGGTGGTTTACAGTATCTCACTTTCACACGTCCTGAGATTGCCTACGCTGTAAATTATGTTTGCCAACATATGCATGCTCCTCTAGACATTCATTGGCAGATGGTCAAATGAATTTTACGTTATATTAAAGGAAGTATTTATTGTGGTTTGCAGTTATATAAAGGATCCATTTCCCATTTGGTGGCCTTTATTGATGCTGATTGGGCAGGCTGTCCTGATACGCCCCGTTCTACTACTGGGTTTTGCCTTTTCTTGGGGAACAATCTCATATCATGGGCATCAAAGAAACAACACACAGTTTCCCGCAGTAGTGCCGAGTCTGAATACGGAGCACTTGCTGTTGTGGTGGCTGAAATTTGTTGGTTGCGATCTGTTCTGGATGATTTACATGTGCCAATTCAACTACCTGTCGAGGTTCATTGTGACAATATTTCGGCCACATATCTAGCTGCAAATCCGGTTACACATGCTCGTACCAAGCACTTGGAAGTTGATTTACATTTCGTCCGTGAGCGCGTTCTATGGGGTGACATTGTTGTGTCACATATCATTGATGATCGACAGCTCGCCGACATTTTTACAAAAGCTCTTTCTTCTTCTCGTTTTCGGTTGATCTGGGCATTACTTCCCACGCCCAGATTGAGGGGGGGTAATAGAGTATATAAATGTCAATTCCATTACACAAGATAATATTGTAATTGTATACATACTATACTTGTATAAATACAGGTGCACCCATTCTTTATGGGTGTCAAGACTCTTATTCTTTACACCCATCCAAACATATTCTCTACTGATCTGAAAATGCTGTTCATCGGAAAAAGATTGGCTGATAAGTTGCAATTGGAGCAAATTGCAAATGTTGTCTTGTAGGTCCCTGAGACTGATAATTTTCTTGCAGGCTGATGTTAATATTTCTACTGATGATCTCAAGTCTCAGCCCATCCGATAAGACCTGCAGGCACACTAATGGAAATGAAAGGTCATGCCATGCGACCGATGGAAATGTTCGATTAGCCTCTTCGGAAGATGTTAAAGCCAACTCCTCTGTCATTATTTATATATATACAGTAGCATCTCGCAAGGTGAATCACATCCTTCAGTGCTTGCATTAGCTGTCATGTTGCTCGAGTTTCCGACCGCCCGGACTTTCTCTCATCATTGTCAGACTTCAAGGTCGCAAAGCTAATAAGATACTCCTGACACATTATAATTTAACAAACACGGTAGCAGCATGCAATAATCATGCATATTGCTCATTTATTCAATTACAATGAAGCTTGATCTTCAGCAGAGTTGGTGGATCTTGTTTCAATCATGGCCAACAGGCATCTAACCATCACCTTCATCAATTGATTCACTAACAATTTGCTTACAACTGATCCAAGCGAATCTGCATTTGTTGCATGTGGACTATGTCTAAGTTAGATGAAGCAGCAGGGAACAAAATTGTCAGAGAACTGAATTATGTAACTAACCACTCGATTATAATAAGAAATATATTGGCAGGAATGAAATTTTCTAATAGTCTCGAACAACGTATTATAGACGAAGGGTGTGCACGTTTCACATGATGAGATTCCTGATGATGATGAACTCCTGATGATTATATTTCTGTCTGCTGTAGTGGGCGGCATGCTCCTGATTTTTATCAATTTATTATCAGTCTCAGGATTATCTTAAGGGCATTAGTCTTGTTGATGTGCAACAATGATGAGACCTCTGACAGGATGTTTGGAAAACTTGCTACATTACAGCTAATGCAACTCAGATTTGCACTTGCGTCCTGTTCATCTATATATAATGGATGTAGAAGAGTTAGTTTCAACAGCTTCTTCCTAAACCGTGTAAATCTATATAGGTGAAAGGCTTCCCCGGAAAACAAAGAAAAAATGGCTGCCTCCATTGGAAAATCTAAAGCTACTTACCATGTTCGTTCTATCAGCTTGCCAGCAAGATCTCACCCACTTACGCTGAGTGTTGAGGCGCACTTCGACAGATTGAAATCATCTCAAGCAACCTCATCACCAGCTCGCAACAGATTGAGCGGACTCAAAGATTTGTACGAGTGCGTCGATGATTTGCTTCAGTTGCCTCTAACTCAGAAAGATCTCTTGAATGAACAGCACCGCAAATCGGTAGACGAGATGTTAGATGGATCTCTGAGGTTGATAGACCTGTGCAGCACTACCAGAGACATTTTCTCACAAATGAAAGAATGTCTGAGGGAGCTTGAATCATCCCTTCGAAGGAGAAAAGGCGGAGAATCTGGCCTGTCAAGTGAAGTCAAAGCATACATGGTCTCAAGAAAGCAACTTAACAAAGCAATCAACAAATGTTTTAGAAATTTAAAGACTGAAAAGAAGAATTACAAAGATTCCAATGTGGTAGTCGTATTCGGATTAATAAGAGAAGTTGAAGAAATTAGTGTTGCAGTTTTTGAGTCTCTCTTAACTACAATCTCTCACCCACTGACAAGATCGAGAGCTAGTGGCTGGTCAGTTGTGTCAAAGTTGCTTCAATCCAAACACGTGTCAAACGAAGAAGATGATGCCATGGAAGTGAAAAGGATAGATGATAAAATGCTTGCATTGAAGTCAAGCAAAGAAATCAATCATGTACAAATGCAGGACACATTGAAGGGATTGAAGTCATTAGAATCAAGCATTCAAGAAGCAGAGGAGGAGTTGGAATGCGTCTACAGGCAATTACTGAAAGCTAGAGTTACCATTCTCAATGCGGTCAGCCACTAGCATTGAATCCCCTCCGGATTGATAGTTTTGTAAAACAATTTTGTACTTGTGTAAATATAATGTACATACATATACAGAAATCATCAATATATACCACAGCAATTTATCTAAATTGCATAATTAACAATTTGTTCTTTCACTTAATTATTTTGTGTCCAGAAATTTTTCATTTCCATTAATTTTGTTGTGAGTACCCTGTTGAAAGTTGAAAATTGAAAGAGAAGTGGAAAAAAATTGCACACCATAGTGCCAAAGCCCTTGGGTAAGGATTCAGACCTGATTGTTATGGTTGAAATGCCAAGATATGCTGAAGAAATTAGCGTCTAATTTTAGTTGGAAAAATTTGACATGGCAACTCGTATAAGCTGAATGAAAGGACTTTGGTGTCCGTTAAAAATTAGAACACTAACTAATAGCAGGAAGAAACTATCCGTTGCTTATACTTTATTAGCATTAACTAAACGATGTTCCAAATTCAAAATGACTGATAAATGAAAGTCATCTGTCGTTTGTATAAACGACCGATAAATGTGAGAATTTTTTTTTTTCAGGAGCAGGTTAAGCTTGTAATGGATACAGGACAGGATCACCCACACGGCCTCTATGAATTTTAAATTCAAGGACAGGCTGTCAAGATTCTACTTGCCTCACTTGGAGATTCGTGCAATCTTCATTATTAATTAAGATCAAATCATGTCTGTGTGCTGGGGAGGCAAAACCACGTTGCTTGAAACAATTAAAGTTGCCAACTCATAACCGCATAAACAATTGCAAACTGTATAGGAGGATAGAATTCTCTGGCTTCCTTCATCTGCAATATATATATATACATGGAGTAAAAGGTCAGCTCAGCTACAACAACTTCACACAATAACAAAGTGCAAATTGCTTTGTTTTCCTAAAATAGAAGATGGCTTCCTTCTTAGAAATCTCTACATCCAGTTGCCATGTTCGTTCAAGCAGCTTGCCTTCCAAAAAACACCCACTAGTTGCAAGTGTTGAGGAACAGTTATTGAGATTAAGCGCAACAGGATCAATATGCCAAAAATTAGATGCCCTGAAAGACTTGCACGAGAGGATTGATGATTTGTTTCAATTACCCCTTGTCCGACAGGCTATCTCCCACGAGCATCTAGATAAATGCGTCAAGGAAATGCTGGATGGATCTCTTCGCCTACTTGATGTCTGTGGCACTACCAGGGTCGTCTTCTCACAGATGAAGGAATGCATCCAAGAGCTTGAATTATCCCTTCGGCGAAAAAGGACTGCAGATTCCAGCTTGGAAAATGAAGTCAGAGCATTTATGGACACTAAGAAAAGATTAAATAAAGTGATTTCCAAGTGCGTTGGAAATTTGAAGAGAATGGAAAAGAATTCAACAGCATTGTCCTCTGATAAGGATTCAGATTTGATAGCCCTCGTTAGTTTGCTAAGAGACGTTGAAGAAATAAGCTTCATCGTGTTTGAGTCCCTCTTCTCTTTTGTTTCTCAGACTAGGACAAGATCAAGGTCAAGATCGAGCAGATGGAATGTAGTTAAAAAATTATTTCAATCCGGGCATGTTTCCTGCGAAGATGCCAATGAAATGGAGAAGATGGATTCTGAATCGATAGTTCAGGTTGGCAAGAAATACAGCCTTGTAGACGTGCAAAATATACTCAAGGGACTGGAGGCAACAGAGTCCAGCATTCAACGAATAGAGGAGCAATTGGATTGCATCTACAGGCGATTATTGAAAAGCAGAGTTTCGCTCCTGAACATGCTTAACCACTAAATTAAATGTCTTTCACCTGTAATTTTTGTACATCACAATTTCGCTGTTATTATAGATGTTTATAGTGTTAAAATTACTAATATTAAAATAAAATAAAAAGTCCTAGTTTGCTGCACCAAATTCGGTGCAACAAGCTTTTGTTAAATTCTTTGCTTAGTTGCAGTAGTATTTGTTGATTTTCTTCTTGACTTTCATGCATGGCAATGGCCATATAAAGGCCATTTGCATGGCCATTTAAATGCAATGGGTAGAGCAAGAAAGTTACAAGCACACACCAAGAGAGAAAATCATTTGTGAGAATGTGCAGCAAGGGAGAGCATAAGAGAGTTTTTTTATTTGTGAGTGTGTGCATGTAATAATTTCATGCAACGTGTGGGTGAGTGTTGTAGTAAAAATACAAGAGTAAAATAATTTGTGAGCTTGGGTTATAAAATAATTTTCTTTGTAATAGTGAATTTATTTAATTGAAAAATATTTTCTTATTCACTATTATATTGTTTCATTTTTCATGTGCTAATAATTATTTTGTTGTTAATTTTAATCGACTTCAACTCAACAAATAGTATCAGAGCCGTGGTTATAATTTCTCTTGAAATTCTGAGCATGCTCTGTGGTTGCAGTTTTGACTGATCTTCCACATCAGAAAAGATTTTTTGACAATTTTTAATTTAAGGCAGGGAGAGATTTTGCACGTGCACAGTTTGGAGCTGTGAAGCTCATTGGTTTGGAATCAAGCTTGCTTGGTGAAACACGAGGCTGCTAAAACCAAGTCACTATGGCAGAATCCGGAAATATCGATGTTATTAAAAAATTAAATAATAATAATTATAGCATGTAGAGGACTTGCATGGAGTCATACTTGCAAGGTCAAGATCTCTGGGAGATTATTGCTGGGACAGAGACTACAGCACCACCACCAGATGATAATAATGGCAATCTCAGAAAATGGAGAGTTAAAGTTGGGAAAGCCATGTTTGCCATCAAAACAACCATTGAAGAGGAGATGATGGAACACATCAGAAATGCTACCACATTGAAAGAAGCTTGGGATTCTCTTGCTCTATGGTTCACAAAAAGGAATGACGCCAGACTTCAACTGTTGGAAAATAAACTAATGTCTATCTTACAAAAAGATATGACAATTAGTCAGTATTTTACCAAAGTGAAGTCCTTATGTAGAGAAATTGTTGAGTTGGATGAGGCATCCAAAATAGTCAGCAGCAGAATGAGGAGAATCATCATTTACAGACTACGACCTCAGTACCACAGTTTCATGGCTGCAGTTTAAGGTTGGCCCGAACAACCTTCAATTGAAGAGTTAGAGAATTTATTGGTAAGTCAAGAAACTCTAGCAAAATAAATGGCTAGAGTATCCTTGAATACTGGAGAGGTAGCGCTCTTCACCAACAAAAAGAAGAATCTACCCCATGGTAGGAATGGAGGAAAGACACGAGGTAATGTCCAACCAAAGGGGGCTTAACAGAAGCAGCAGTACAACAATCAGCAATCTAAGAATTTTAGACTTCAGAATAGCTAGTGTTTCAACTGTGGCAAGAAAGGACACTACGCCAGAGATTGCTGGTATAAGAAGAAGACTGTTCAAAGCAATGTAGCAACAACAAGCAATTGCCACTAAGATGAACTAAAGTGGGATGCTAAACCATTGTTTGTAGAAACGGTACAAATGGAAGAGTGTTCCAGTTCAGAGATTATGGAAGTCCCTAGCCTTATGGCTACTATAATGGAAGTATAAGAGGAGCATGTATCTAGTGCTTCTAGTTCTCATAGAATTGATTATGAAAAGTGTTGGATCTTTAATTTTGGTTATTTTAGTCACATGACAGGAGATAAAAACAAGCTTTATAATGCATCAGAGTATAAAGGCGAGCAAGCTATGGTAACTGTAGATAACTCGCAGCTACCAATCACTCACATTGGTGACACAGTGATCACTTCCTGTTCAAATCAACAACAAGTTTAGTTGGAGGATGTGTATAGAGGATCAGGCATGAAGAAGAATCTTCTGTCAATTTCATATTTGACTGGTTATGGTAACTATATTGTGTTCGATCCCGAAGATGTTAAGGTTTGTCAACAAGTTAAAATAATTGACACACCAATAATGGAGGGACAGAAAGTGGATTCCATGTACGTCTTGTTAGTAGAAGATGCTTACATGGAGAAGACGAAAGGTAGTGATACAACTGACTTGTGGCATGCACGGTTAGGACATGTCAACTACCATAAGTTAAAAATGATGATGAGCAAGTCCTCATTAAGAGGGCTACCTAATCTTGATGTTCGTGCTAATGTAGTTTGTGATGGATGTCAATACGGAAAGGCGCATCAACTTCCATATGAGGAGTCATCATTCAGAGCCAAACAACCACTAGAGTTGATCCACTCAGATGTATTTGGGAAAGTAAAGGAATCATCAATCAATGGCATGCACTACATGGTGATATTCATTGATGACTATTCGAGATATGTCTAGGTCTATTTCATGAAGGAAAAATCTGAAACTCTAGCAAAGTTCAAAGAATTCAAGCTGATGATTAAAAGTGAAGTTGGGAGCAAAATTCATTGCCTTAGTTCTGATAATAGGGAAGAATACATCTTTGATGAGTTCTCAAGTTATCTTGTCAGTGCAAGATTAGGAGACAATTGACCTGTCCAAACACACCACAACAAAATGGTGTTGCAGAAAGATAGAACAAGCATCTTGCTGGAGTATGCAGAAGCATGTTGCATGCTAAGAATGTTCTTAGGAAATTTTGGGTCGAGTGCATGAGAATAGCAGCTCATATAATCAACAGACTTCCTCAGCCGAAGATAGGATTCATATCTCCATTTGAGAAATTGTGGAGTATGAAACCAATAGTGAGCCGCTTCAAAGTTTTTGGTTATGTTTGCTATGTATTTTGTACCTAATCATCTACGTAGCAAGTTCTATAAGAAGGTAATCAAGTGTATCTTTATAGGATATGATGAGCACAGAAAAGGATGGAGATGTTGTGATCCTACAACTGGCAAATGTTATGTCTCACGAATGTTATATTTAATGAGACATCATCATGGTGGACACTAGAGTATGTTGCAATTTCTCACTCCAATAAAGAAGAACTATTGCACGAACAGTGTGAAGAGAAGTCATTAGAAGTTCAGCAGAGTCCAAAGCCTGTCACAAAGTCTCAACCTCAAGAAAGGCCATGGCAGACTGGTGTGTATCAAAAGATAGATGTTAAAGATCAACTAGAAGTGGAGATGCCAGAAGAATAACCTGCAACATCATAAATACAGTTGAGAAGATATACAGGGAAAAAAATAAAAATCCTAAGTATGCCAATGTTGCAGTAATGGAAGAAGAAAAAGAACCAATATCCTTTAAGGAGGAATCATAGAAAGCTGAAAAGAGAAAAGCCATGGAAGAGGATATCAAAGTTATTGCTGAAAATCAAACTTGGGACTTAGTGCCAAAACCCAAAGATGTAAAACCCATTTCATGTAAGTGGGTGTACAAGATCAAGACTCAACCAGATGGCTCAATTGAGAGATACAAAGCTTGGGGAGTCTCAGAACAGTACAGACTATATGAGACTTTTAGTCTAGTGGCCAAAATTACAACTGTTCGTTTTGCTAGCACTTGTTGCAAGTAAATCTTGGAACTTATGGCAGATGGATGTTAAAAATGCCTTTATGAATGGAGAATTGGATCAAGAAGTATACATGGAGCAACCTGAAGGATTTCAGAACAAGCTCAATCCTGAGTATGTTTGCAAGTTGAAGAAGGCACTATACGGGTTGAAGCAAGCTCCTAGAGCTTGGTATGGAAAAATTATCGAGTTTTTCATCTATAGTGGCTATAGAACTGCACCAGCTGATTTGAGTTTATTTGTTAAAGCTCAAGAAGGGAAGCTATCAATAATTCTTATTTATGTTGATGATCTCATCATCACTAAAGACGATGCTAATGAGATCTGCCAGACCAAGAAGAATTTATCAGTTTAGTTTTAGATGAAAGAACTTGGGGAGCTGAACTACTTTCAGTTTCACACAAAGGAAGGAATGTTCCTATGTCAAGAGAAATATGCAAGAAGTCTTCTTTAAAAGTATGGGATGCTTGACTGTAAATCTCTTGCTCTTCCAATATAGATGAACTCTAAATTGAGCAATACAAAAGGCAAAGATTTGGAGCATTTAATGATGTATCGACAGATTGTTAGCAGTCTAATCTATTTAACATTAACAAGGCCAGATATTGCATTTGCAGTTGGATTAGTCAGCTGGTTCATGCAAACTCCGAAAAAACCTCACTTGGAAGCAGTTCGGAGAATTTAGAGGTACATCAAAGGAACACTTGATCATGGACTATTTTATAAAAGTAAAATAGGTTGCAAGTTGGAAGGTTATTGTGATGCTAATTATGCCAGTGATTATGATACTCAGAGATCAACCACTGGTTATGCATTTAGCTTGGGTTCTGGAGTTATTACTTGGTGCAGCAAAAGACAACCAACAATGTCACTTTCAACAACAGAAGCTAAGTACCGTGCAGCAACGATGGCAACTCAGGAAAGTATGTGGTTAGTACAGTTGTTGAAAAATTTACACCAGCCAGTAGATTATCCGGTATCATTATATTGTGATAATCAATCAGCCATTTGTTTAGTTGAGAACCCAGTGTGTCATGCTAGAACAAAGCATATGGAGGTGTAATATCATTTTATTAATGAAAAAGCTTTAACAGGGGAGATCAAGGTAATTCAAGTGAAGACAGAAGAACAACTGGCAAACATTTTCACTAAAGGTCTCAATAGTGAAAAATTAGAAGAATTTTGAAAAGAGCTCGGCATGACTCCAAGAAAATGGATTAGGGATATTAGTAATGAGGGGGAGTGTTAAAATTCATTACTAATATTAAAATTAAAAAAAGTCCAAGTTTGTTGCATCGAATTCGGTGCAACAAACTTTTGTTGAATTCTTTGCTTAGTTGCAGTAGCATTTGTTGATTTTCTTCTTGACTTTCATGCATGGCAATGGCTATATAAAGGCCATTTGCATGGTCATTTAAATGCAATGGGTAGAGCAAGAAAGTTACAAGCACACACCAAGAGAGAAAATCATTTGTGAGTGTGTGGAGCAAGTGAGAGCATAAGAGAGTGTTTTTTTTATTTGTGAGTGTGTGCGAGTGAATAGTGGTGTGTGTGCATGTAATAATTTCATGCAACGTGTGGGTGAGTGTTGTAGTAAAAATACAAGAGTGAAATAATTCGTGAGCTTGGGTTATAAAATAATTTTCTTTGTAATAGTGAATTTATTTAGTTGAAAACTATTTTCTTATTCACTATTATATTGTTTCATTTTTCATGTGCTAATAATTATTTTGTTGTTAATTTTAATCGACTTCAACTCAAAATATAGATCCTGTCAGTTGTATCACAATCAATGTAAAGATATCAAAACATAAATATTTACGTAAAACATCTCTTTGTGAACAAGTATTCTATCATTTGTTGTTGAAAAAGAAAATATTTATTAGGGTATTAGAGGTTGCCAAACTTTACAATAAATTTTATTTTAGTCCTATAATTTTAATTTGTATCTTTTGTGTTATAAAATATTGATTTTTTTTTTTTTATAAATTAGGAGGTCATATAACCTAAAACATCAATAGATTGCACAATAGGGGTCAGTCCTCTCATTTTAAATCGACGAGAATAGAATTTAAATTCTGCACTCAGGATGCCCTTGGAGACAAAATACTGATTAATCCAATATTTGATTTTACCACTTGACTACTTTCTTGGCTTACAAAATATTGATTTTAATTAGATAAACAAGTCACCAAAATAATTTTGGCTAATTTAGATGATGTGGCATGTTGAAGTTGCCACATTGTAGTCCAACTCAATAAAAATTACATCGGTTGAATGTTAAAAATAAAAAATTAAAGTAAAATTATGGTTAATAATCTTATGAAAAAGGTGGCGTGACAGTATGACATCACAATTTTTGTTGAGTTGGACTGTGAAGTTGTAACTCTAGCTAGTTTGACACGTCATTTGAATTAGTCAAAATTAATTTGGGTGATTTCTCTATGTAATCAATTTTTTTGTAATAAAAAAGATACAAATAAAAGTTATGAAATTTAGTGTAAAATTTGGTAACTTTCTGTGTAATTAACTCGATTTATTGTTATGAACTTGATGTGAGTTGTGAATTTCATGAATATTTTCAGAGATATTACTATGAAATTATTGAATTGCAACTAGCTAAAAATAAAAACATAAATTTTGATATGATTATTTTGACATATCACGTTATACAATTTTTATTATATGATGTTTGAGAATGAGAAAGGGCAGAATTATTATTACTTCTATATCTCATACCCATTGTAATGTTTAAATTATGCACATGGATTGCATCAATTTTTTAATTTGAGAAATAGGCTGTCAAGGAAGGTTGCACTGGCCGCAAATTGCATCAAGACAAGGAAAGAGGGATCTCTGTAATCTATAATTTGTCTGATTTAAGCTCAAATTAATACCTCATCACTCGTGGGGTTTCAATGATTAAAAAAGTTCAAGCCAACTAACACCTTCTTAATCATTAATAATAGTATATCCAAAATAATTCATTTCTGATGAGCTGACCTATCTATATGTCTTGCCTATCAGAATGAAACCATTCACATATACGACTTTGTTCAATTAACATTAACAGCTGTCAAGATTTCACTTATTCTCAAATATAAAATAATGAAATTAAGTTTTCAATCATTATTAGCCTAATTTCAACTATACATATGATAATTGCACCAAGAAGAAATCATATATGTCATATAAGTCTGGTGGGGAACACTGAAAGCAGTGGCATGCATGCACATAAATATTTAATTCAGCCTGATTTTGATTATAGTATACATGCTTCAATCAATATTCTTGCAAGACAACCAACTGCAATTAATTATGACTTCCTAATGTTTTTTGTATAAAAGGTGCATGATCCTGAACATCTGATATTGTGTATGTAATTTGTCAAGAAAAGATGGATGCCTCCGGAGCTAGTTGCCATGCTCGTTCCACTAGTCTTCCATCTGAATCTCACCCTCTTGTCGCCTGTGTAGGGGATCAGTTCCGTAAACTGAGATCCTCAGAAACAGTATTTCTTACGAAATTGGATGGTCTAAAGGGTTTATGCGAGTCAGTTGATGATCTGCTTCAAATTCCACTTGATCAAAAAGCTTTCTCTTGTGAACAGAATGTCAAATATGTACAGCAAGTCCTGGATGGATCTGTCAGGTTGTTGGATAACTGCAGCACCACCAAAGAAGTGTTCTCACAGGTGAAATGTTGTATGAAAGATATCGAATTGTTCCTCCGCTGGAAAAATGGTGGTCAATCTAGCCAAGAAAATGACTTTAAAAAATATATGATCTCTAAAAAGGAGGTCGATAGAATTGTTGGCAAATGCCTTGGCAATCTGAAGAAAACGCAAGTGCGCAATTTGGCGCCTGGGGACAAAGATGCCAACCTTGAGGCCGTAGTTAGCATTCTGAGAGGAGTTAAAGGAGTCAGTGTTAAAACTTTTGAGTCCTTACTGTTATCCATCTGCTCACCAAAAGCACGAGAAAAGACGACCAGGGTTTGGTCTTTGGTCACCAAGTTGATCCAATCCAAGCACGTCCCTTACAATGAAGATAGCCACATGGAAAAGGTAGATGCGCCCCTGATTGCTTTAAGCAAGCAAAAGCTGAGCGGAAGCATCCATGTTATCCAAGTGCAGAAATTGCAAAAGGATATAGAGACATTGAACTCAAGAATGCAACAAGTTGATGGATTAGACACTCTTTTTAGGTATTTGATTAAAATCAGAGTCTCCCTTCTTAACATCCTGAGTCACTAGTCATTTTTCCTGAATTCCTGATAATATGGCCATGTCTCTAATAGCAATAGCATCCCCAATTTTTACAAGGGGCTAGCTTGTACATTTTATCAATTGAAAAGTATCTATATACCTGAAAACAAATCTTTATTTCAGAAAAGACAAATGGGATACAGAAGACAGCATAATACTGAGCTCGTCTTTGGGCTAAAACTTTGGTTTCATTTTTTGCGTTCATATCAAAATCTTTTCGACAGTTCAGCTGCACTTGGAGCTCATTGTCCAACTGTGAAAATGCTTAACAATGATGATCCGTAAGCTGAAATGTTAGAATTGTAGAGACAACCAAAGTACATGCAAATTGTTATGATACAAAAGATAAAGATGAGAATCTCAGCAGACGAATTCTAAGAAATTTTATGCCATAAAATAAAATGAAGCAGTGTCCGAGATGGTAAATTATAAAAGTGATAAGAGAGACTCTAACTTGTTGCTGTCGGAACTTGGAATATTATTAGGCCATCTTGTCCGTACATTAACTACGACATTGCAGATGGTAGATGGGTCCAAAAGAACGTACGCCATAGATATAGTCCAATAGTTGGGCGAAAGAATTGAACCATTTCGGTTAATCTCCACCAAAAGAGAAAAGGAGGGTTAGCTGTTCCTTTAGGTTCGACAAGTCACGGTCGGTATTACTACTGGGCCTTTGTCTCCGAGTTATCATGGACCAGTTTATGCCATAACCCACAAGCTGTGTTCCATATATTGTACTATACATGCAAAATTTTCAGCAGAAGAAAAGGGGACCACTAAAATGGTCCAAGGCTTTTTGCATTAAATGGAGGACGCACCTTGAGCCTGGAGGAATGTACTGGTAAATAAAGTTACAACCATAACTCACCTATGACTGAACTCGTGTTAACAGCGACTTACCACCAACCTAATAATCAAATTTCAAGAGGTCGTAGTAGTAGGGAAATGGCTGGAGCTGACCAACTTCAACTTGCTTACTATTAGGATACCCATCACCCATGTGCAATTCTTGTCCTAGCGTTTGCATTGCAACTGGATAATTTCGCCCACTTAGATTAGATAATAATATTAACTTTCTAAGTAATTGATTAAGAGTCAAAAGACCTTATAAGATTTGATACCATCTTTTTTCTTTAGTTTCTTTGTAATTTTTGATCTTAAATACTGTTTCTTATTCTACAAAATTTTAACTAATTCAGTTCAATTAAGATAAACTAATAAAAAAAATTTTAATAACTAATTTAACACGAATATATATATTACAATTCAAACTTAAAATTTTATTAAAATGAGAACAGTTCATGCTTCTTGATTCTAATAATTATTGATAATTTTTATTGTGATAAAAAGATAAAATTATATACCGATCCAATTTTGTTTATTAAAAAGAAAAAAAAAATCACAGCTTAAAAAGTAAATTATGGTGGCGTAATTTAAGAGATTGCCCCGTTATATTCTCAGGCGCCATTATTCGTGGGAAGGCACAAATTGAAGCGACAGGTTTAAACTTTTTAATTATTGGGTAGCTATGTACCTAGGAATAGTAGGCAGTTGCTTGCTCAACGCAAGTAAGGGCGGTGATGGCGGTTGAGGGACCATTTATTGTAGCATATACTCAGCAACACAAAAACTGAGCACAGCCATCAAAACCCTTGTTCATTTTCCCTGCTGACAGCTATATTTTTAAGTGAGATTTTTTTTTTTTATAAATAAAAAAATCATATAACTTAAGTAAGCATTAATTGGTTGTAAAATAAAAGGTAATATTTTTTTTAAATTAATGAGAGTAAAATAATTAATAATATATAAATTAAATATAAAATATTTGATTAATGAAAATAAGATACCTACATTTATCATTCACGTTTAACTGTTGATTGTATTTCTCTCAATATATCCAAGAAATTTTTAATTTTTAGTTTTATTCTTTTTGCCTCCCTTTCTGTCGTTTGTTGTATTTTTCCCTCCCAATTCACTGGAGCTATCCTCTCCCTATTATACGACAATATATATAAACACATAGTACTACAAATTGGTTAATTTTCACCTGTTAATTATATTGTTAATTTATAAATTTTGAAGTTGAAATTATTGTGTACATGTATATCATTTATTGCGTGTGCAAATTTGCATTGACACAGAATAGCAAAATGAAATAGACTTCAGCTGGGGACATACTTGCAGCTGGCTAATGTGTTTTTATTTTCAAGTAGTCGAAGAACTGTCCTATTGATTTAGATGTTTGCGAGAGCCCACAAATTCGCATGGACTGTTTGTCTCACCTCAATTGCAACTAGCTCTGCTTATCTGTTAGTCGTCCTCTTTCTATTGTTGTCCGTTTCCTTTTTGCTAGTTCTTGTTCAAACTATATCAAACGATGAAATGATTGTATTTGTATTTCTTTAATTTATTTATATCTGATTTTTTTTTGGAATTATGATGGAGAAAAGCTGGACTCAAACTTAAGCTCTCCTCGTAACTTGTATTTTTTTTTTTTCGATTAAATCTCAACACCACAAGAGAACAAGATAAGGTAGGAGAGGGATTCGATCTTTGGTCTCCTCAAATTAGATATCTACACATTTTGCTACTTAAACTATTCATAAAAGATCTCGCAACTTGTATTTTAAATTTATTATATTACAATCATTTTTAGGAGTAGAAGGTAGGATTGAGTCTTTTATATCTGTAAAAGTTTTGACCATTAGACCAAAATAACATGAGCTATTATTATTTTTAATTTGATGTATAAAATGTTATGTATTTTTGTTTTTAGTTTAAAAGAAAGAAAGAAAATTTATTTTTATTTTTATTTACTCTGAACTGGAATATATTTTAATGATGGAGTAAGCACAGATGTACAAATAACAATAAATGAATGAAAATCGAAATGTTGCTTTCCAAAGAGAAAAAAAAAGTATTAGAAGGGATGTTGGCGAAATTGACAGATGCCAAAATATTGGTTCTTATGTCAACCAGTTCGTTCCCAAGAAATCAATTAATACGGTACCAATGGAGGATAAATAAATAAATAAGGTGTTGTATCAGTGGATATAAGTGGATGAATGGGTCTACCTCTTTGGATAAGAAGCAAATCAGAGGAAAAACTATGTCAAAAACAAGTATAGTATTATATCATATCCCCACTGGGTGGGAATAGAGAGACCCCCTTTAGTTGCATCATGAATCTGCTCCAATCGTTACTCAAATTGATATATATATATATATATTGTATTTATATTTTTTATTAATGAATTTTTATGAGGTTAAATTATTATTTTTTTTAATTCAACCACCAACGAAAGATCAATTTCATGCAGGAATATTTTACAATATATTGCACCAAAAAAAAAATCCTGTAACAGTAATAATATCCCTTGAATTTAAGTAGAATGAGTTTACATTAATTCAAGCAAATGCAATATAGTTAAAACAAGAAGAATCAAGAGATTTATACCACACTAGGAACTGCTATAGTGTCCCTTGACGATTCGTTAAGCCGCCTTAAGTTTTGTCAGCTATATTTATAGGTCACTGATTATCATCATCTCCTGTCAGCTATTCCCTTCTCCCCTCTCGAATCAAACCAACATATAATTCTGTCTCTCAGTTATATTTTGCAAAAGAGCAAAAAGAAAAAGGAAAAAAATTGTGGAAATTTGTACATTTATTTTGTGCACATATATATATATATAAATATACCA
The DNA here is from genome assembly GCA_949671775.1 of Mallotus repandus. Classification (NCBI taxonomy): domain Eukaryota; kingdom Viridiplantae; phylum Streptophyta; class Magnoliopsida; order Malpighiales; family Euphorbiaceae; genus Mallotus; species Mallotus repandus. The sequence continues at coordinate 4,123 of CATIWM010204297.1, read as the reverse complement.
GTAATCATAATGCATTGTAAGAACATATCTCAGAAGCTCAAGCAATAATAGAATCTAGTCAGAACTAAGGTCATAGCTTTTGCTGGGTCCTTGCCTCCCACATATGGAAGCAAAGAAAGCTTAGAATAAAACATATATATCCCATACATAGAGCGAAAGCAAATGGCTTAAAGATTGAGAGATAAAAAGCATACTACAGTACATCAGAGAGCAGCAATAGCAGGCATGCAAAGAGGGAATAAAAAGCTGCTATTTTTGTTTTTCCTACTTGTTTTCTTTCTTTTTTGCCTCTTTTTACACAAATAATAAATTTAATTATCAGAAAGAAAAAATAAACATTTTGCCATTTTCTTTCCATCTAATTACATTTAATTATAAACTTAATCAAAGTACATATATATATGGAGACCCTAGCTAGCTATATAGTTTTTCTTTCTCTTTTTTTTCACATGAAATTACTTCTCCTTTTTCCTTTAATTTCTAGATCAATACATAGGTACAAAACTTGAAAAGGAGAAAAAACCCTAGTTACATACATCTGTTTCAAGAATGAAAAAGACACCTTCTCATGAATGGTCCCTAACGAGCAATTTCAGTCTGTAAAGATGCATTAAGCTCCACTTGCTCGACCTCCCACTTAACCTTAGCAACAACTCCATCATGCAAGGGCACGTATTCCTAATAATATTTTTTTATTTTTCAAAAAAATATATAATAATAATAAATAGAAGAAGTAGAAGAAGAAAGAAGAAAATAAAGAATTAATGTGCTTAGAGAGGAAAATATTGATAACCCACCTCAAGTTTCTGAACGAGCTCTTTGGCATTTGGAGCAGAAACAATAATGCTACGTTGAGAAGGCATGATGAATCCATCATCCACGGCTTTGTCGATGAAAGTAAGTAGGAGATTGTAGTAGCCATCCACATTAAGCAAGCCTACCTGTTAAAATAATTAATTATAATTATGAACAGATTTAAGGGTTGACTTAAGAGTTGACAATTTATTATTAATTGATACGAAACATTGAATAAAACCAGCTTTTAGAAAACTTAATTAAATCCAATCCAAGGTTATTAAGGACATGAAAGTAGTTTTACAGGCTTGTCGTGGATGCCTAGTTGGGCCCATGTAATCACTTCCAATAGCTCCTCCAATGTTCCATATCCACCTAAGATTATTTATACATATATACAAACATGATCACTATCAGATCATAAAAATTATATTACAGTCGTTGTTATTATGAATATTAATATTATAGAAAAGAACGGGAGAGTGAGAGAGAGACCTGGCAAGGCAATAAAACAGTCAGAATGGCGGGCCATCTCAGCTTTCCTTTGGTGCATGTCGGCTACTGGTCTGACCTCCCCGATTGTTTCTCCAGTTATCTGCTTAATAAAAGCAAGCAAATAATTATAGTTACGTACACATTTATGTTTAACTCATAAAAACAAATATAAGCAACGCCATAAACAAAATACTATCGTTTTTGGAATAATATTATTCATATATTCTTCAGCTGTATGAGATAATACAGTGATAGCTCAAGAAAACTAATTAATCCAGTACCTACCCACTTCAAAAATACAAGATTATGTGAAATTTAATTACCTCTTTATTCATCAGAGTTTTCGGGATGATTCTAAAAAAAATAGAGAAGAAATATAATCAATAATCAATTAATCAGTCTTGATGAGCATATATATATATATATATATATATATATACACCGTACGTACCCTAATACATGTCCTCCACCACGATGAACTTCTTGAGATACCAACCCCATCAACCCAACGCTTCCTCCTCCGTAAACTAGATCCAATCTCCTTGAAACCTTAACATGTATCAAAGAAAATATATGATTTTGAGCTTACTTGCCCTTCTAAACTTGAAAGGTATCAAAAAAAAAAAAACACAGAGAAAGAGAGAGAGAGAGAGAGAGAGAGACTTGAAAAAACCATACCAGTTCTCGGCCAAGGTCAAGGGCAGCATCTCTATAACAAACTTTCTTACCAGTGCTACTCCCACAAAAGACACAAACCCTTTTGAACCTGGACTTCACTGCTCTATTCTCCTCCATCTTTCTCTTTGTTTCGTGTTAATTGTTGGTTGGAAATGAGCCTGCAAATTTTTTTCTTTTTTCTTTTCAGGGGCCACTACCAAAAGAGAACGGTGTGATTGGGGTTTTTATTTATAGCAATAAAAAGAAAACAAGAAAAAAAAATAAAAAGGATAATTTTTGTCAGCCATGGAATCCTGTTACGCCACGTGGATTCATAACCAGAAAGCATTGCTTTACTAAATTCCGCCGACAGGTTAATATTAATACGCGTGTTCCTCTTCTAAGCACTCAAATACTACGGTGGCGCCTTCAGGAGACAATAGAGACCGACTCGACTCTCAAGGTAAGGGTAATCACTATTTTATCCGAATAATTCTATACAAGATTCTTGCAAAATTCTTTGGAAATTTTCATCATAAAGAAAAAAAAAATTTTGATTTAGTAGGACGAGGATGAACTAGCAAAAGACTGTTCTTATTTAGCTAATAGTTTTAAATTGGAGCTATAATATATATAATTATATTAAATTAATTATTTAAAAAATTTTACTACCATTATATTTCTATTAAAATTAAATTTAATTAGTTAAAGTTTATCACATTATTAATATTGATGGTTCAAATAAAAAATAACATTCATATATGTTTTAACAAAGAAATAAAATTGATTTACACTTTAATATTACATGAGGAAAATATAATCTGCATCATAAATACATAAATTAATATAAAAATATTTTAATGTTTAAAGTTGAAATTAATAATTAGATATAGTATAAAGTAAATAATTTTTTCTTTACATAATTTCAATCACTTTTGTCAATACTCAAAATAATTATTTTATATTTATGAATAATTATTAGAGTCTAAATCACTACTACTTTTTTTTTTTTGTCTTCTCCAATTGGAGTCTGGCCTATCTTTTTCTGTTTAACAATAGCGTAGTTAATCCCTAAAAACTCATATTGAGAGACAGAGAAATGAGCAAAAAAAAAAAAAGGAAAATCTGAGGCATAAGTACAGTCGCAACAGTGTCTTTAGCTGAGAAATTAATACAAAAGGTCATCAGTACAAAGTGTCATTAATGAACATTGTTTATTTGGCCAAAAACAGGGAAAAACAGGACGATGGAAGGTCTCATAGAAGCATTAATTGTGCTAATTTGCCCCCCACCACAGTGTCAACACTTTTGCTTGCCGGTTTGGTTTGTACATTACGCAGGGCTTTCATTTGCAAACTTAGAGCACCACTACGCTACAACTCCTTTGAACACTATGTATTATCCAGATCCATAACCCACGATTGTATAGAATTTTGTCTGGATTTTTTTCTACTTTTTATTTACATTCAACATTATATCAATAATTAACATATAATCAACAAATAGATATGTATCAACTATTCAAATATATCGCCATATTTTTGCTTTTGAAAGTGTAGCCGTAGTCATAATTGAATATGCAAATAATTAATGGTCTATACGGTATTTTTTTGTTTATCAAATTTGGTGAGATTTCATCCAATCAAATGAAAAGTTATATATTTCAACATAGAGAATTTACTAAAAATAACACTAAAACCAATAGAGGATGTTTATTCCAAATTCAAATATCCTCTTGGGGAGGCAAGAAAAAAAAAATTAGTCGGAAAAATATTTTATATATTGATGTGAGAAAGAAGTCGATTGGAGTAAAATCTTACTATTTTCTTTAAGGGTCTATTTGGTTTAACTATTTATAGCAGCTGATAGCGGTTATTGATAGCTAATAATTGTTAACTGATAAATATGAAGTGTTTGATAAAATTTTATTAGTCGCTGTTTTTTGTATGTGAAATGATCATTAAGAGTATAATTTATTTATAAATATAATTTCATATACTTTTTATAATATTTTTTAGTTATGCAAATTATTTAAATATATATATATATATATATATATCAATAAATAATAATTTATTTTTCTTTAATTTATATATTATTAAAATAATTAATATAAATTATTTAAAAATAAATTTTAAAATATAAATATCATTATATAATTTTAAAAAATAATTAT
>CATIWM010204260.1:0-10968 GCA_949671775.1 Mallotus repandus | reverse complement strand
ACATTTTTGTTATTTTTATTTTTTTACAATTTTTTATTGTTTTTATCTCTTTTATGATAAATTTAGTATTTTTATCATAAAATTCACATTTTTATGGTAAAAATATCATCTTTATCATTTTAATATATTCACTTCTATATTTTTATTTTTTTTATTAATATTCCAGCATATTTTTTATGGCTCTTTTCCCTTTTTTATTGTTCTTATAGTATTTATGGTAAATTTGACATTTTTATCATAAAGCACACATTTTTGCAGTAAAAATGTCACATTTATCATTTATATTTATTTTTATTAATATTCCAATATTTTTATTACTTTTATGTCTCTTTTTCCTTTTTTTTATTGCTCATAAGCTATTTATGGTAAATTTAACATTTTTATCATAAAGTACACATTTTTATGATAAAAATGTCACCTTTATCATAATTATTATTTTATTTCTATCATTTTTATTTATTTACATATTTATTTCTGCATTTTTATCATTTTTATTGCATTTTTGCTATTTTTAATTATATTTATGCCTTTTATGGTAAATTTGGTATTTTTATCATAAAATTCATATTTTTATGGTAAGAATATCATCCTTATCATTTTAATATATTCATTTCTGTCATTTTTATTTATTAACATTAATATTTATGCATTTTTATTATTTTTATTGCATTTGTGTAATTTTTTTATTACCTATATGCCATTTTTTGGGTAAAGTTGTCATTTTTATCATAAAATGGACATTTTTATGGTAGAAATGACATTTTTATCACTTCAATTATTTTTCATTTTGCATTTATTGTTTTTATTACATTAATTGAATTTTTATTATTTTCATTGTTTTTTGATAAATTTATTGTTCTTATCATAAAGCTCTCATCTTTATGGTAAAAATAATATTTTTATCATCCATTCTATTATTCCATTTGCATTATTATTGTTATTTTTATTGCATGTTTATTATTATCGTCATTCTTATTGTTTCCTTTGATAAATTTATTATTTTATCCTAAAGTTAATATTTTTATGTAAAGAATAATATTTTTATCATTTATATTATTTTATTTGCACTTTCATTATTTCTATTTCCCCATTTAACTTCTTTATATTTGCCTCATCATAAAAATCTGATTTTTATAATAAAAATGCTGACTTTACACCAAAATACCTAAATTCCAAAATCTTATATCATATGTTTCCATTGTTTGCTTATGTGCTTAATTATCTTTACTTATTATTTCAATTATGGATGAATGAAATATATAGAATTGTCCTAAATGTAATGTGTGCTTGCATGTGTATGAAGACTAACCCTTATTTCACAGGTTTATTAGAATAGGATTTTTATTTCCTTTTTTCCATTTTAATGTAATTAATAGAATATGCATTTTCTAGGCAATGTAATCCTTAATCTCGATTTCCTCTTTTTTCTATTTTGAATATATTTATTAGAATAGGCTTTTTCGTGGGTTGTAATCATTGATCCCTTTCTCTGTTTTTATTTTGTTTATTTGTGTGTTTATTTTCGCTTATTATTTCTTGCATGCTTGTGTGCTATATGATATATGCTTACTTGCTCATATGATCACTAATTTAACTGATGAATGCTGGGTTTATTGCACCGTTGGTACCATAATTTTGCCCCATGTTTCAAAATAGTTCCAAATTTTTAATTTTTTTCTTTTCAGTTACTAAAGTTCTATTTTTGTTCAAATTAAAGTACCTTGAACATATCCGATTAAATTCCGCGTACGTGGCAGCCGCACTAAACATATTTTTAGTATATTTGCCATGTAAGCATCCCATTAAACAGTCTAATAATCTTGTTGGCTTCAAAAAAAAATTTGCTTGTGGGCCCCATAAAAAATTTTAGCAAATTTTATTTTATGGAACCAACAAGATTTTAGACTATTTAATGGGATGCTTACATGGCGAATATACTAAAAATATGCTTATTCTGGCTACCACATATGCTAAATTTTATTAGATATGTTCGAGGTACTTTAACCTGTAACAAAAATAGAACTTTAGTAACTAAAAAGAAAAAAATTAAGAATCTGGTACCATTTTGAAATATGGGGCAAAATTATGGTACCATTAGTGCAATCAACCCAATTTGTTTAATTATTTATCTTATGATGAATGCTTGTCAATCCAGTTATCTCACGTTCTAATTTCTAATTTAAATTGACTAATGTTCAAGTATGGTAAATGCATCATAAAACTGAAACTAGGGTGAAGTAGGGAATGAATAAGCAAAGTGTATGATAAGAAAAAAGATAAGTAACTCCTACCCCTTGAACCCAGACTCTTTGATTATGGAAGTGGATTTTTAATTTACTTTCTCCCTATTTAAATTGGGTGGTGACTCCAATCTACAAAGTCTATTCAGGGAGACCCTCCCACAAACAATAACAAACCAGTAGATGGTCGCCATTACCCTATGTGCCCCGATAAACACATTAATCCTATATTCGAGCGATCCCCAAAAGTTTTTGGCGACTCCACTAGGGTTAACTAATTCCAAGGGTATGAATGAAAGACCATTTCTTATTATGCATAACTTGTTTATTCACTTTCACAAACTGCATAATTGCATTTCACTACACTCACCACGTGCACCTTTGGACCCTAAACGCTCAATAATATTGAATGACACTACCACCATGATTCCATTTGAGTCACGGGGCAACAAGATTGGTATTATAACCTTTGTATTTTACTCAATCAAGAGAGTTATAAGGTTTAAAGTGATGTGATCCGACTCCCAAGTCTAAAATAAGGTGCAGTTTTCTCTCGAGTAGGTACAAGAATGCTAAACTCACTGGCCGAAGTCCGTGAAGTCGAAGACTAGGGAAGAACATCTAGTCGCATTAGAGAAGTTCATGTTGTGGGTAGATAAGTATGATCTAAGGCTGAATCCAAAGAAGTGTGTATTTGGTGTGACTTTAGGGAAAATGCTAGGACACATAGTTAGTCATAGAGGAATCAAAGTTGATCTAGACAAGGTAAAAGCAATCCGTGAAATGCCAACATCGAAGACTGAAAAGCAAATTTAGGATTCTTATGAAAATTATAGTTCATCAGCAGATTCATAGCTAAATTGACAAAAGTATGTGAATCGATATTTAAGTTGCTCAGAAAAGATCTACCTGTGGTTTAGAACAAACGATGTCAGATTTCTTTTGACAAGATCAAGGACTAAGTTCTCACAAACCCACCAATTTGAGACTCCAAGAAATGGAGAGCCCTCAATCCTGTACTTGGTAATTGAAGAGAGCACAATCGGAGTTTTGCTAGTTTAGGAAGGAGAAGCACGAGTTGAACATGCAGTTTACTACTTAAGCAAAAAAATGTTGCCTTTTGGGAGGAAGTAGAGTCAGGTTGAGCATATCTATTTAGTAATGGTTTAGGCCACAAAAAAGTTGAAGCACTACTTCCAGTCTTATAAGATCTGAGTAGTCTCGAAGTTAGATCCGATGAAGCATCTGTTTGAAGCACCTTCACTAGTTGGGAAAGTAATGGTTGGTGTTGCTTACAAAATTTGATGTTCAGTATTTGACTAAGAAAATAGTTAAAGGAAGAGCAGTAGCTGAGTTTCTAGCATTGAACCCTACTTCGGATGACTAGGAGATAGAGCTTGAATTCCCGGATGATCTTACCGTAATAATTGAAATTCAAGGATGGCGCATATACTTTGACAGTAAACTTGTTTGAAGCAGGAATAAAAGTAATTATACTGACTTTAGAGAATGAATTGATTCCCATAGCAAAGAAGCTGACGTTTCGAGTTATCAATAATTGAAGCAGAATATCAAGCATGTGTGATTGGAATGGAAGCATTGATGGCCTTAAAAGTTATAGAAGTGGAAATATTGGGTGATTCGATGTTAGTAATCAATTAGGCTACTGATGAATGGGATCTAAAAGAGTCGCACTTGAAGTCGTATCTAGAACACTTACAACAGTTGAGGCAGTCCTTTCAAAAATGCAGTTTCATTCATTTACTAAGAAACCACAATCAGATGGTGGATGCTTTAGAATCACTAGTAATAGTTTGGGATGGACCGACAACCATGTTTATGAAGCCTTTGGTGCTACAAAAGTCAAATCAGCAGAGTTATAAGAATGCGAGAGTAATGGAAGCAAGAGTGGATCAGAAGCCTTAGTTTTACGACATCCAGCAATATTTAGACAAGCATATATACCCAGCAGATACAAGTGAGAAGGATAAGATAGTTATTAAAAAGCTATCAGTAAAGTTCATCCTCTATCAAAGCGTTTTGTACAAGAGAACTTCAGATGGGATGCAACTGCGTTGTTTGGATGAAAATGAAGCAAAAAAGGTAATGACAGATATTCACGAAGGAGTTTGTAGTCTGCATATGAATGTACAACACTGGCTAGAAAAATAATGAGACAATGGTTCTTCTGGATGGCAATGGTTGAAGATCATGTTAAATTCACCAAGAGATGCCATAAGTGCTAGATCCATGGGGACGTCAGTTATCTACCTCATTAAGAACTACACATCATGTCCTCTCCTTAGCCATTTTCAGTTTGGGGACTCGACATTATAGGGGAGATTCATCCTACAGCCTCTAATTGACACAGATACATCCTGGTTGCAATTGATTACTTCATGAAATAGGTAGAAGCCGAATCTTACAGCAAACTGGGGGCACAACAAGTAGCCAAGTTCTTAGAAAGGAATCTATTTTGTCGGTATGGGATTCCTCACCACTTGATTTCAGATAGTGCGGTATAGTTTTAAGGAGAAGTATAGCACTACAAGTCATCTCCTTATAGACCACAGACTAACAGAGCAATAGAAGTAGCAAATAAGAACATTCAGAAGATCCTCTTAAAAATAATTGAAACTCACCGTGCTTAGGCTAACAAGCTACCATTCGCTCTTTGGGGATATCGTACTACAGTGAGAATATCTACGGGGGCAAATCCCTTCTCATTGGTATATGAAATAAAAGGTCATGCTTCCAATCGAAGTAGAAATGGAATCCCTCAGAGTTATAATTGAAGCAGACTTACCTGAGGTGAAGTGGGTAGAATAGAGGCTAATGCAGTTGAAAGGTTGAAGACACTTTATCACACTCAACTATATTAGAGAAGAATAGCAAAGGCTTTCAATAAGAGAGTGATATAACATGATACCAAGGTTAGAGACTGGGTATTGAGGCAAGTTAAGTGGAATCTACCAGATCAAATAGGGAAGTTCCGACCTAATTGGGAGGGACCTTATCTAGTTAAAACTGTTCTTTTAAAAGGTGCAGTCAAGCTCATGGATGTCGATAGGAATGGATTTTTTGAATGGACCAATGTTGATCGTCTTAAGCGATACTATTCATAAAAAATAAAAATAAGAAGAACAGAAAATTGAGAGGTAAAAATACTTAATTAAAAAATTCGAGAGGGCTAATTAAGGACAGGGGTACTGTCTTTTAAATTATTCTTTGTACAACCATGCTCATGATAAATGCTATTCAATACAAATGAGAAAGATCATTAAAATTGCACACATCGAGAAGTAAATACCTGAATCAATATCTATCATATACAAAGGCAAAATTTGTATCTTAGAGGTCATATCTTTCTATAATGTAATATTTCCTCTTTCTTTGAGTTGTATTCATTTCTATTGTAAATTGTTTCATTTCGTTGTATTCGTTGTGATGGCATGACAAGTGAATGGAAAAGACAAAGAGAAGGTACAAAAAAATTAAAAATTAAGACTATTATAAAGAACGACATATCAATCAAATACATCTAAAAAATGTCCAAAATTCCATTATTAATGCAACCAAAAAGCAAAAATAGGTGGAAAATCAAGACTCAAGCCCATCATCATCATCGTCATCAGCGTCTGGAGGTCCTCTCCTACTAGGCCCAACATCACAAACTCTCAACTCCCACTCGACCCGCAGTCCCTAAATCTCACTTTAATAGTAGGCACCTTCCTATTGACGCGCTGCCTCCTACTGCGAATGGCCTCATCTCGCTTACTTATCATCCTCACATGCTCGAGTTATATCATTATAACATACATGCATTTAATGTACATACACATCCATAACACGCAGATACATATTATTTCATAATTAAACTGGGAAGTAGCCAAAGCATAAAAAGACCTACATAAGACTCCATAAAATAATAGACGTAGTGACTCATTAAGCCTAAAGCGTATTGATATTAGGCTGTCTCTTGAGGAGCCTATAAATAAAACAGTCAGTAAATAGCATATTTGAACTATCGAAGTAACAAAAGTAGAAACTCACATGAGTAGCATCCTTAGGGATGAAAGCCACAGGCTCAGTAGACGTAGGGACTACTTGGACCACCACCTCATCATGAAGGTTGTGCACTCGAACCACAGGGACTAGTGGCAATGCAACTACCTCAAAGATAATTTAAGCAGTCCCAAGGGGGCATCAGCAGCTCCTGCACCATTCGAAGTCTCGAAAATACTTTTAGTGTGACACCTCTTCGAGCTAAACTGTCAAACACAGGCAAAAGCGATTAGAATGAGAGAATAGTCAATATAAGCACAACACAGAAAAGGAAATAAGACATACCTAATGAGCAGAAAAAGAGGAAATGCCTATATGTGGAACAGGTGGAGCCTGCACGAAACCCCTCATAGCACCATCAATCAGGTGAGGGATAAGGCTCTCTAGGTAAGAGACGCCCTCTGGCTCCCAATTCAACTGGTGATTAGTCCCGACCAGCATCTAGGATGCGCTCTCCAAGGTGTTAGGTGAGATTAACAGGGGTCACGAATAATATCCACCTGCCGATAATCTCGACAGCCCCAACCATCGCTGGCAAGAAGGCCGTAGGATAGCACTCCCACCATCATCGAAGATTTATCTACAGTCAGAAATAGTTGTCAAAAATAAAACACAGAATCTTAGAACAATAAAAAGAAGAAAGTGATGATTGATCATGTCGAATGTTAACTCTGTGAGGGCAACATAGGTTGCTCTCAAAAATTATGCAGAACCCTTCTAACCTTGTGCAGTTTAGATGGGGAAATGAGGGAACCCCTCATGCAACCAGGGTATAGTAGGAGGAGTCAAGACGTGAAACTTAAAAGCCCAAATATGCAAAAGAGGATGTGTTAGGAACAAAATACTCAAAAAGGAAAAGAACGTCAAAGCATTTGAAGTAACTCACATCAGCCATCAACGGTATACCGCAAATCTGGGAGCCATCTTTGCATGAGTCATCCAGGCTGTAAAGGAGAAAGTTATAAGTGTGAGAGTGACAGTTATAGTCCTGAAAGGTGTCATGATCTCACAGTAGGGGAAGCAACCAAAAGTCGACCATGTTGTTCACGTTGGGAAATATCATAGTGCTCATTAAGCAGAAGATGAAGCATTGGGCTTGCCTCTCAACACCATCAGCTCTATCCCCAGTGGCATCATTGCAGGCCTACCAGAGTTGATCATACAAAATCAGACTACCCTGAACAACTTTAAACTGGGGATTACAACCTAACAAATCAAGGCACAACACCGTGGGTCCTCAGGGATATAGAAAGGGATCCACTTACCAGCAAATGAGAACCCCATGATAGCAGAAAAGTCAAGGGCATGATCGTCATCTCCTTGAACTGGAAGTGGAAGGTATGGGTGTAGTCCAACACCTCTTAATTAAGGCAGTCATAGCCACCCATCGACTCTTTAATAACTCTGATCCCTCTAGCAGGTCGTCTAGTATACCATCAAAGCTGAGATTGTGAACCCGATCTCGCACCTCTATAGATAACTTCTGGTAGATTCTCTTAGCATTAGTGAAGCTACCGGGTAGAGCCAATGGAGTCAGAAGGCTCTAAAAAAGGAAGTCAAAGAAACACAAGTTCTGACTCAGAATTTTTTTCTACCTAAGTATGGTAATAAGTACTAAATACTATTTACTTGTTAGTTATAGGTAAACGATATCAAGCATCCAAGACAAAAAATGACATGGCAAATACTAACATGTAACCTAAGGAGAGCAAAATCCTAGCAAAAATGTCTCTAAATGTCTTCGAACACGTAAAGGAATTAATCCTAATAAGGGGAAATATATATAACATAAAAAAAATAGAGGAAAGACGTTCAGAGTACTAACTTACTGACGATGAAGCATCCAGACGTGCTCCCCTAAGTTTAAAATAAGAGGAATCTCGTGCCCCTTTATCACTCCATGCCTCATACGATGAGAAGGCATAAGCTTCTGACGTGCAACACCGCCTGCTGCCTAACCCACTTGATCAACCCCTGGATCAAGATCATCCAAAGGAATCTCGAGATCAATAAGGATGTCCCCGAAAGTGTCATCACCTTTGCCTCCTTGCATGGGTATTAAAGTGAAGATAACCTAAAGTTCAGAGATTTCTAGAGAGAAGAGAGACAGAGAAGACTGAAGAATGCAGAAAAAATAAAAAAGAAGGCCTTTTTATAAGCTCCTGCTCTCTGGGTCTAAAAAGGAACCACATGTATGGGTTCCTACCCAAGTGCATGGGTCCTCAACCCACACTCGTGGGTCATTGGACCCACATACATGGGAAGTACCCACGGTGTCATTCGGGACCCATCATAGCCACCGAGACGCATGCTTTGATGCATCAAAACTTTGAGAAGTCTCCGAAGGCATTTTAAAGGTTTGAACATTGACTCAAGATGCACTCAAAATTTAGGAATTCACAACAAGAACCCAAAACTCCACAAAAAAGCGTAAAAATCCAAGGAAGTCCTTTATACCTTTTTCTCTTTTATTATTATTATTTATATTCACATAAATTCATACATGTATGCATTCATTTGCATTCCAAAGATTACTATCTTGTGCTCTTGGAGGTAAACTCGTACTAGAAAGGGGGCACGTGATAGGGACAAACCAGTCAACCTTAACAGCGCCCGTCTTACCTTGATAGAATTTTTAAAGTTTCCCAACTTTGATCAGCAGCTTTGAGCCGAGATTCTTACTTCTAATCAATCTAATTCTTGATGACCTTATGAAAGATAAAAAGTCCACTAAAGAAAAAGTCATGGGGAACCGAGATGTTCGAGTAACTTGCGATTATCATGTTAGATCCTGGAAGAGGTTTAAATGCAATAATAAAAAATAAAATATGATAATAAGAAAAATCATACTCAGACTACTCCAATGCTCAAAATTTTGAGTAAGAGTATCCAAAGGATCCCTTGGCAGAATTCACACTAAGTAATATAAAAAAAGTGGGGAAAAACCAAAATGGGAAAACTAAATGCAGAAAAGGAACTACTCCAATGCTCTCTAAAAGAGGGTAAGATCATTCTAAGAACTCTTTGATGCCATTCACGCTGAATATCAAAAGGCGAGGAATGCTTGAAAAGAGAAAATGCTCTACAAAAGAAGCATGATCGAGCATTTATTTATAAAGGGAATATCATGATATCAAGGGTTACCCAGTACATCACGATTCTCGGTGACATTATTAGTAAATTTCTTTCTGAACATGCGAAACACTCATTCTTTACTTGGTAATTAGAAACATCCTACCTAAGGCTATACAGTGTACTCCCTCATAAAAAGTTTTCTTTAGTACCTTGTGTGCCAGTACAAGTGGCTACCCTCACAAAGAGATTTTACATGCATTTTGGTTTCTTTGAAACCTAACACTTCAGGCCCACTCAGGGCTATACAGTGCACCTTCTCGCTTGTAACTTGACAAAGGTTACACAGCACCCTTCACTTGCAACTTGGCATAGGTTATATAGCACCCTCATGAAAGTTTTTATCACATTTGTTTTTAAAACTTGCTTCCCAAGCATCGACTCGATCAATACATGTGAAGCAAGGGGCAACTGTTGATACCTAACTTTTGATAGTCCCCCAAAAATTCAATGATGAAGGATTCCTATCAATCAAACATGGGGAAAACTCCTTCCAGAGTTTTCTTGGCATACTCAAACTAAGAAGAAACTTGAAAAACCATAAAGAAACCAAAAAGAAATTAAAAAAAAAAACCCCAATTTGGGCCTAAAGAGCCAAAAAAGTAGAGAAAAAGCTTATGGGATGGATCAACCCATAAGTGTGGGATGGATCAACCCATGTAACCCACGATTGTAGGTCACCAACCCACACCCATGGGTCAAATGACCCATGGGCTCCCTGTGTAGGTCAAAGGACCCATGCGTGTGGGTCTAGGACCCAATCTCGTGGGATTAAGACCCAAAAGCGTAGGTCTAAGACCCAAGCTTATGAGTCCAAGGTCTATATTGTTAAAAACTCAATTTTTCCTCTTTTGGGGGAATTTTGGCACATTTTTCAAGGATCTCTCTTAGAGAGAGAAAATCCTATTGGTTTTATATGAATTTCCACTCTCTCTCTCACATCCAAGGCATTTAGAGATCCATTCACACCCAAACACATAACCAAAAAATCATTTTCTCTTAGGATTTAGACCGATAAATCCAAACCGAGCTCCTTCTAAGTCAAACCACGCATCTGGGGTAATTACTTGGTCCCTTTGAGGATCTCCCAATTATTTTTAATTAAAAATGACATTTTATCTTCTTTTTCATCCCATTTCTTCCATTTTTATCATTTTTTGCATTTTTATTTATTTTATTGTAAATATTTATTACTTTGGTGAAGTTGTAATTTTTGTGGTGATTTTGAAATTCGGATATAAGATATGTTGAAGAAGTAGGTAGTTTAAGCGATTCCGGGAGTGTTTGAATCCATTTTTGCATCATTTTCCTTTTTATATAAAAAAGAGTATTTTGGTGTAAAGTTAGCATTTTTGTCATTGTTTTTACATCATTGTAATTTATTATTTTTATTTCTGTAATTTTATTTATTTATGCATTTATTTCTGTATTTTTGTTATTTTTATGGTATTTTTGCTATTTTTATCGTATTTATGCCTTTTATAATAAATTTGACGTTTTTATCATAAATTTCACATTTTTATGGTAAAAA
>CATIWM010204140.1:0-28560 GCA_949671775.1 Mallotus repandus | reverse complement strand
AACATTAAATTATTCACTTACCTTTATTGTTTCCTTCCCTTTGTTTGAATTTACTTGTGTATCAGCCTCTTTTCCAATTTGTTTAGCTGAAATAGATCATAATTCACTTATTTTTAAACACCCAAAAATAATAAAAATTCATCTACCATGATAACATCACTAACCTACCTAAACATACGAAGCTGTCAACTATGGCAGATTTAATAGGGTGACTTTAAAAATTAACTAATAATTATATACAATGAATATCCGAATAAAAATTTCCATATCATTAACCCTATGTGTCTAAAGTAATTTAAA
This sequence comes from Mallotus repandus, assembly GCA_949671775.1. Lineage (NCBI taxonomy): Eukaryota > Viridiplantae > Streptophyta > Magnoliopsida > Malpighiales > Euphorbiaceae > Mallotus > Mallotus repandus. The sequence continues at coordinate 28,260 of CATIWM010204140.1, read as the reverse complement.
ATTGATTTTTCTTTAATTGGAGGTGTATAGAGGAAGAACCCTAACAAATAATCTACCATACTCAAATCATTGATAGAATTTGAGCAATAAAATGTTCAGCCCAAAATGACCATCAAAACAGCAGAATTAGGTTTTCTCTATTTCTTTAACTTTTGTAGTAGACTTCTCAAGCTTTATTTATACTCAAACAGAACCTAATTTGGAGTTACAAAACTCAAGTTATAGATTAAACAAAATTACTGTTCATACCTAATTCGAATTTCAGACTCCTCTTTCCTTTTTTTTTTCCTTCTTCATCCTCCTTTCTTCCCACTTATCTTCTATCCGTGTCTTTGTCTCTTTATTTTTTTTTACTTGATGGCTGCCACATATCTCAAATGCTAGTATCTTCCATTATTATCACTCATTTATTTATTTATTTTGGTCCTAATCTTATCTTCTCTAATAATCCACTTTTTTTTTTTACCAATAAATTATTGCCACACATGTTAATTCTAGAATAATATTTGTATATATACACATATATGTATATATATATATATATATATATATATATATTTAATCAGCTTAACCAATTTAAGTCCTATTTTTTTATTTTTTTGCCAATAATCAATTTAAACCATTAACTTTCTAATTTTTGTTATGGACTTAATTGTAACGTTTATAATCTTCTCCTATTTAATATTGAAATTATTATCACAAATATCTCATGCATTCCTCATATCTATATGATATGCATATAAATGCAAATGCATTAGGTGGGCGTTACACCAAGGAAGGTTCTAGATAGATGGCACATACCCTCACTACTGCAGCCCTTGCATCTTTACTCCCAAAGGGTATAATAGTCACATCACCATTGCATTTAAGAGCCATCATTAGCAAGGTTATCAAGCGTTGTCCTTTCAATAGACGTACCTCTTCAGCTGCAAATTCATCGCCCAACACGCCACGTCCTCTGACGCATGCACAAATGCGATGGTTTTCAAAATAAAGTATACCCACAAGCATGAAATTTTTAAAAGGCACTCGGGCATCATTTTATAACACCGACAGACCATACGGTTATAGGCACTCGAGCCTCGTTTCATAACATCGAGAGACCACATAGTCAAAGACCCTCAGGCCTCATTTCATAACACCGAGAGACCACACGGTCATAGGCACTCGGGCCTTGTTGCCTCATTTTATAACACTGAGAGACCACACGATCATAGGCACTCAGGCCTTGTTTCATAACACCAAGAGACCACACTGTTATAGGAACTCGAGCCTCGTTTCATAACACCGAGAGACCATACGATCATAGGCACTCGGGCCTCATTTCATAACACCAAGAGACCACACGATCATAGGCACTCAGACCTTGTTGCCTCATTATAACATCGAGAGACCACATGGTCAAATAAAGCTTCGAGCACTAAAAATCCCAACGACGGCTGGTTCCGTCAAATTCTTTATATGACCGGTTAATCCCTCGGGTTGTTTTGTAATACCGAGCCTATTCTATAGAGTATCTATAAGTCTAGCTAGCAATCTTTTCTTTCTATGCAGCAGCAGACATCATTTCAATACTTGGTACCAAGCATCTTCAGCATCAGTGACTGAGGCTAGCCACCTCAGCTCACCCGACAATGTCAGACATCATCCTCAGCAATCCCAAGTTCCACACAACTGTCCAAATATCTTTGATAAATGAAATACTCGGACATAAATATCCGAACAAACTTTCGAGGGAGACTCTTGATATCCCCAGATATATTCCTATTCAAATTGATAATTATCTTCCTAATTCACTGTGACTTATAGACTAAGGAAGTTCATATCCGAGTAGGAAAAGGATTCCCTCATTAGGAAGACTCCCAGAACAGGAAGAAAATTCCTAAAACAAAAGAATGTCCTATAAGGAAGAGGAAACCTATTCTTCTCAGGTTTGAGCATCTCATTCTTTATAAATACTCCTCCCCTCCCCTCATAATATTCATTCTACTCTATTCTATTTTCTTAGCTCTCTTTATCTCTCTAAATTCTGTCTCTACCTTTTTTAACTTAAGCATCAGAGGGTTAGTAGGAGAAATCCCACATCTCACCTTACTCCTTTATTGATTGCTTGACCACAAGACTCGGAGGTTCCGGAATTGAGTTATCAATGGTTAAATTTTTTTTTTCTCCATTAATTTCTTTTCACTTAAATATCTTACTCCTTAAAATTAATTTTTATAATATGCATAAATTAAGAGGGAATAAAATGTATGTTTTAATGAACACACACTTCACTTTTTATTATCCTATTAAACTCAAAACAATTTTGTCAAAATCAAAAAGGGGGAGATTGTTGACCTTAGCAATAATCAATCTTGATTTTGATCTTAAAAAACTTAATTTTGAGCATTTAATATGTTTTTTTAATTTTGTATAAGCTAATACTTATTTGGAAATCAAAATGAAATAAAAATATCAAAGAAAATTAAGTATGGACCTCAGTCACGAGCACGGTCATGACCGGGACAAGTTTTGCCAGATTTTTCCAAAAATGGCAAAACAGATCCCGGGCTCTGGTCCTGACCGGGACTAGGACCGGGATCAATGCAGTCCTGCCTGGGATCAGCTTGCACGATCGGGACTCATTTGCTTCGTTATTCAATTCTTTGTCCAGAATAAATCCCGAGCATCATCCCAACCGGGACCATGCCTAGGACCTATGCAGTTATTCAAAAATAATGGATACTAATGACTATTTTTAAATATCCCGACTAGGATTGAAGAAATCCCAATCGGGATCAATGTTATCACAGCTCAAATGTCCAAATAATATTCAAATGGTGTTTGAATTTGTTGAAAATGAAATTATTATTTCCAATAGCTATAATTGAATTGCTCAAGTCTAAATATAACCTTTAAAGAGGTTAAAAAACTTGATTATTCATTATAAACTTTAAAAGCATTCAATTAATCTTTTATTTTTCTTTAAGCTCATTCTATTATTGTATAAACTCTTGTGAGAGTTGGTGAGTGTTTAGAATAAAGATTCTTATTCTTGTATTTCTGGGTTTAAGAAAAATGGAAAGTGAGATTTTATTCTAAAGGAATTGGTTTAAGTGTTTAGCTATTAAAACACTTAGGATTTAGTTTTAGAGTAAGCCTAGAAACTCTAGTTTGTGAGGTTGTAAGAGTAAGCCTTAAACTCTTGTATAATCTCAATCTTGTGAATAAGATTATGGGTGATTGAAAATCCTAACTTGGGGATAAGTTAGGTGGAGATATAGGATTGTTGAGAATCTGAACTCCTTAAATTCTTGTGTTCATTATTCTTCCTTCTCAACATTCTTTTAATTCTTACTTAATTATTTTTTAAAATTTTAATTTTTGTTCGACAGCCCTATTCACCCCCCCTCTAGGGCATTTTCAAGGTCAACTGCAAACTAGCATTTTCATCTTAATCTTACACATTATGCAATAAAATATATATTGTACCAGCACTAAGTGCTTTAAATATTACAAAATATCAACCTGATTGCTCAAAATATCAAGCAATAATATCTCTAACAAAAGAGGGCATATCTAAGTCTTCATCCCCTTAATGATGAAACTAGCACATAATTATACAATATATATTAGCATTGGTACTTAAGTTGATGCTTGTTCATTACTAGCACCACTAAGAAACATTTTATATGCAAGTTTGAACAATGTGGCTTCCTTCAAATTCCAGATTATGAAGCTATAAATTGCTTCCAGTGCGGCTTGATGCAGTTCCAAATGGACTAGTTTGGCTTTGGGATTCTTGACTTGGAAAAATAACTTTTGTTGAATCATTTTTTTTCTTTCTTTGTTGTTTTATTTTTTTTTTGTTGAAGTTGTCTAGAAGTGATTGCAGATTTGCGATTCCATCTCAAACTACCAGGTGGTTTGAATCCCAAATCACCCGTGATAATAGTTGAAATCTTAATTGTTAATGGAGTTGATATAACTCAAGCTACAGGTCTGCCATACTGTTAAAAACAAAAATATAATTGATGATAGGCTCAACCATACTTATATCCAACGAAAATAAAATTTATTATGACCAACACAAATACTTACATTCTCAACCATTATGCCATTATCCATGACCATAACTCCATGCCCAAAACCAGAATCAAGTCTCAAACTCTTTCTTTTTGATTGAGAGGATTCAGTTGGAGCAGTATATCTCTTATTGCTAGTTGTTGATGGTGCACTTGAAAAAGCACCTCTGCCAACACTTGAATTAGATTGTCTGCTTATTGCTATGCCTGAACAAAAAAGTTGAGGTCTTCCTCTTCCTCTGTGTAGTACTTCACCTCTGCCTCTGCCTTTCACTGTAGGTTCATTGATGACTCTCCTAGTGTATATCTTCTTAATGTCACCCAATGACATTAATGTCATTTAACTAAAGTTGATATAAATAAAATGTAGTTAAATTGAAATATATTGTGCCTGGTTTGAATCAAAATGGATATGAACTTCTTGACTGGCTGCTGGTGCTGCTTTAGATGTTGATGTGTGCATATTTAACCTTGTTAGTGGAGATACAAAGTTGACATGAACATCATGTATTATTTTAGGTAGAGTAGGTATTGTTCTAACTGTTGGATCAATATTATTGTGCGCTGCTATTGATGATTGTCCATCCCCAGTCTAACATCAAGACATATATGTTACTAAAATCCTCAATAAAATGAAGATAAAAAGATTCAAATCACATGTTTCACCTGGTTCTGAGGTTAACCTCTAGTGAGGTAACCTTATTTATTATGTCCATGGTTATAGCACAGAGAACAAGTCATCTTCACACATTTCTTTGACATTTTTCTACATTTGGCTTTCTTCGGTTCATCCTTATCTTTTCTTCTTTACAGCTTCGACCTTCCTGACTTTTTTGTAATAACAGGTGGTTCAATTGCACAGAAATCAGATTCTGACCATAAATGCATACCTCTAACAGGTTGCATGTAGGTGCCATATGCTTTTTAGTATGTCTTTTTTCAGTACCACTTGTTCACAAATGCATCAAGGTCAATTTTTATGTGCATCATGGCACATATGGCATGTGCACAATGTATGCCTTTCAACTCTCAATACCTGCAAGTGCAACTTAAAGCTTTCAAGTCAACTGTGTGACCATATTCTCCCTTGATCACTTCAAATCCATGCATTAGGTGTGTCGCATTAGTGAGCCAAAAAGAGACCATGGGCATCATTATGATATTTTAGGTATAAACTTTTGGGTCTTTAGTATTTATATCTTGTAAGAGACGTTAATCTCTTTGAGGGAGATAGATCATTAGGTAAGCTTATTTTGATGTAATTGGATTCAATGGTTGAGTGTTCATTTCCATGTAGTTTTCTTGTAATTTTGGTTTTATTATCACATTGAATTAGTGTATTTTGTGTATATTCTCAATTATTTTCATGTTTGTTTACTATTTCAAATAATTTATGATCCTCACGCATTTCGCAAACCTAAATTTCTTTACAAACTCATGGATATACGTTTGGTTTCGTGTAATGAATTTATTCTCTATGTAACTTATGTGGAACCACGTTAAATTAGTGTATTATATATATATCGTGTTTGTTCATTATTTCAAATAATTTCTGATCTTTACGCGTTTTTGCAAGTCTAAATTTCATAACAATGATAATGTTGTATTAGAAATAAATTGACGTGAGTTATTGCAAACACATTAAACGCTTTTCTCTCACTAGTTTTTTTCTTTGTGCTCAGTTATTGTGCTTTTTTCCTTCAAGCGTGTAGCTAGTCTTTATACCAGCAATAACCCCCTTTTAGTCCTCTTTCTTTACTTTCATTTAGTTTTATTTTGAGATTTATATATATATATATATATATATATATATATATATATTAGTAGCATATCTGTTGTTATGTTTGAAGTGCTTTTTGTTTTGTTAAGCATTTTGTGCAGCAGGTACTGTAATACTGCTGAAAGGTGCGTCTGGATCTTAAACGCCCCCATGGATCTTCTGCAAGGTCACCTAAGAACCGACCACCGTGGATCTGTTGTAATACTACTTTAGCCACCGTCATCGCCATGGTTGGTGTCCATTATCCAGTGCCTTAGTTTTGGTTTTGATTTTGGTTGGATAGATAAGCAAAAGCAAGCTTGGATATAGTATTTTTCCATCACGATTCTGCCATAATCATCAGTGTGAGCTACTTCTCATTTAGTCTCCAATAAAAAAATTATTCTCCAACTAAAGTTGAAAGATTATATACTGGGTTGAATTTCTTGAGTTTATCCCATGAATTTCAAAATATATGGATTATGGGCACTTTAATTGTAATTTCAGTTAAATTAATGGATAATATTTAGTTGACAAAAAAAAGTTGACGTAGAATAAACCAAATTATAGGGAAAAAAAAGGCTTAGAGAAGGGGAACATTTTCTTCAAAAAGAACAAAAGACAAAATAATAAAAAAGGATTTTCTCTTTATAATGGGACCCATTATTAGGCGTATCACTAAAACTAACGGTTCTCTGTTAACACTTCACATGTGGCTTAAACAGTTAATTTTATAAAAAATTTATGTTTTTTTTGTTAAAAAGAAAAAAAGGAAGAAAATTTATGAGCGCCTCGAAAAAAATGAAGGGGAAAAAAAGATCCTTTACCCTTTTCTTACTCGATAGAAGATTTAATGTGAAAATTACAATTTCTACCCATGGAACTTTTATATTAACAATTATTTAACAGTCAATGTCTATTACGAGATTTGCCAATAAGATGGAGGCAATTTGCTAAAAGGAATAAGTCAAAATCCGAAAATAATATGACCATAGAATATGCAAAGATAAGTAATTGGACCATTAAGTAACGAATTATTTGATTCATTTCAATAAGGAGGATGACTTATCCATGATTTTTTAATGGATGAAAGATATGTTAAATTAATCTGTTTAGAGTATGGGAAAATTAAGGTTTCTTCCGAGCTACTTGCTATAGAAAAATGAGAGTGGTTGTGGCTTCCCTCAAGTCCATTTTTTCTCAAATTTTTTTTAAGTCTATACTACATGATTGATATCTCATTAAAAAGTAATCTAATTGTTTATATTTATTTTACAATAAAAATATATTTTTTCATATCAAATATGTTGCAATTTTTTTATTATAAAATTAATACTAATATATCATGCATATTCATATTTTTTTATAATATTAAGTGCATATTAAAATTCAAAAATACTTTTGGAAGCTTATATCTATAATGATGTATCAGATATAATTAGAAAAAAATAAATAATTTTTTAAACTATAAAAGTACAATATATTTATTTATTAAAAATAATATATTTTAATTTCCAAAATAAATATTTTCAATTAAAATAAATAAATATTTTTATTGTCATAATAATTTTTTATATATTTTCTATCTTCATAAATATTTTTATTGTTAAAATAAATATGAGCCGTTAGATTGATTTTTAATGAGGTGTCAATCATCTAACATAGACTTGAGGAAACTTGTGAAAAATTGGATTTGAGTGGAGCCACTCCCGTAGAAAAATATAATTTTGTATTAATATTAATAAATTAATTAAATTTACAGTTTAATTTTTTTTACTTCCCACAATATTAATAAGTGTGAAAAAGAATAAATATATTATTGATATTCTTTTTTTTAATAGCTTTAGAGTGCATATTAATACAGGGGAATTCTAAGATGGTTTTATTTATTTTTACTTTATTTTTATTTTTATTTTATTTTTATTATTATTGGATAAAAGTGTATTAAATTATTCAATTGTGGTTATTAACAAAGTAAAAATTATTTTGTAAAAAAAATAGCCATAGACCATTAACACATAATTTCCGCATTAATTAATTTAGAAATTATCATGTCCATTTTATCCAATATTGATATCAACTTCCTTAACATCTTCGAAAGTTAATTTATTAATAAAACGGTAACTCCTCTCTAAGAGTATTATGAATTGTAGGGCTTGATTTCTGTCGTTGTCTATTTAAAGAGAATGACTACCTCTTATTATGCAGTTCATCAAAATTTAAGTAGTAAACAAAGAATCTTGCTACTTGAGCTGATTCTCCAACTTTATTAGTCCATTTTACTGTTCATCAGTTTCATTTGAGATTCAATAATTCAAAGTATAAATTAGTATATAGATTAAATAAATCTAATGCCGTACAGCTTCGTCAGAATTATACAAAAACATAGTTGTGATGTTGTAACTAGAATTATGCAGGTGTACAATGCATAAATGTATAAAGTCGGATATTATTCCTGCAGTTTTCACGTTTTGTATATAAAAGGTGCAAGCGTAGCATATGCAAGACGGTCAGATAATCTAGGAATGTGTCAATTTCAGATTTTGTAAGTGCCAGCCATGTGCCAAGGAAGCATGCTTACTTGTTGGCAACATTAAATCTTCGGTGAAAAAGATGATAATTACTTTAATAAAGTTAAATAAAAAGAAATAATGCAGTGCTTATATAATAACCTCTTTGGTAAACTATCTTCAATGGAACTTCTAAAATCATATGAGATTAAGGTTGGCTGATGTTAACATGGAATAAGGGGCAAATAGGTCCCTTTTTTACCCTTTTGAGTTGATTTGCCCCTGAACTTGTTGATTGGGCCAAATCGGCCACATTTAACCTTTTTGAGCAAACTTAGTTCCATGAACTTGTAATTTTTTTCACTAACACATTATTTCAATTTTTTTTAACTAAAATTATCATAACAAAAGCTAAATTTGTTGTTAACTTTTTAAAATAATAGGAAATTAATTGTAATTTTAAAATAATTTAATTTTCAGTTTTGGTGCCAAGTACTAGAGCCAAATTCCAATTTCAATCTAATTCAAAAATGAAAGTGCTAAAATAGTCTTTATTTCATATTATCATGAAAATTTCTCTCATAAACTAGGTAGAATACATTCGATTTACTTATTATTTTTAGTAACTAGATATAAAAAACATACGAATCCATTAGTTATTTATTTAATTTTGGGATATTTATGGCCATTAGGCCATGGCTCATTGGAGATACCCATTATTTATTTAAAACACATCATAAATGGCCAATTCTTTTCATTACAATATATAACATTTGTGTGATCTCACATTGTATAAAAGCAAATAATTGACAAAATATTTTAACTATATTGTACATTCATCAATCATTCCTCTCAAGATTGGCTTTAGGGAAAAAAAAATGCAAATAATGTATTCAAAAGAACAAATGATAAATGAGTAAACAAATTTCAAGAAACAACAAACCCTAAAGTTAGTTCAAATGATTAAAAAATTTTATTTTATTTTTCAATAATTTGATTTAAGTTCTAGAATCAGCACTTACAGAGAAATTCTCTGAATGTATCCATTAATGTAGTAGGTCCACATGATAAAAAAAAAAAACAATGAAATGGAATAAAAAGAAAAAATAAGAAAGGCATTTCCGTGTTAAAGTGGCCTGTTAATGGAGCAAAGCATATCGTTTAAAAAAATAGAAATGGTGAGTTTTGTGTTGGCAAGAGATTGGTTAAAATTACCGGTCTATTACGATTCCGATGGACCTGTTTTTGAACGGAAAGACAAAGCATCATCGCTGTCTTAATTTGCTGCTATCGATCAATCCACCTGTCGGTAGGTAGCCTTCTTTTATGTCACCCAAAGTTAAAGTTTTTTTTTGTTACATCAGAATATAAAAAGTCATGTGATTGAACACGCATGTTTACTGTATGGTTTGGTTGGGTAGGTCCGTCAGCTTAGATGTTTTTTCATTTTGTGGGATTAAAAAATCAAAGTTAGTTATTATTAAAGGAAAGAAATTGCCTGTATATTTGACTAATCTTGCTGTAATCTTGCATATCAACGTTAGAGAGATTGTAGGAGCTAATAGCTCTTTTGTTTTCTATAATATCTTCATGTCTCCTGTATATGTACAATCTTGTACTCTCATTATACATAGATACAGAAAATCAATTCTTCCATTCATTTTCTACTTATTTTATAGTTATCACCTAATTAAGAAAAAAAAAGTCCCTTTTATTTTGCTGAATATTTAGAACTGTTTTAATTGTATAAGCATTTTATTTGATACAGTCCCGTAGGAACTGATAATGTTCTACTACTACAGGTACTTAGTCATGTAAAAACTAGCAATTTGAGTAAAATTTTTTTATGACTATGCATGAAGTAGTCCTAAAAAATGTCTTACAGTTTAGATAAATTCTTTACTTTTTTATCACGATTTTGGTTATACCCTGGACTCTAAATCAATGTTTTAGGGCTTACCTCTTGAGGTTTGCTAGTTCTTTGGTGAAATGAATTCACATTGACCCAAAAAAAATTAAGAAAAAAAAAAAGGTTAAAAAGGGAGCCAATTTGGTTGGGATACCCCAATTACGCTATTCAAGCTTAAAATAGGAGCTTGTTTGGAAAAAAAAAAAAAAAAAGCCCTTAAAATAGGAGCTCTAACAATTGAAAGTCTAAAAGAAGTTCAAATTCATTAAAAAAAATGTTCCATTCAATAGTAACAAGTAAAAATAGTCTTACAATGATAAGGATTTATCAACTATAGAAGTTCAAATCCAATTAAATTTGAGTTATATATCTCTATATATATATCTCTCATTTCTTTTTAAATTATTTATTTTTATATTCGCAACATTCTCTACATTTCATATTTTCTCTCTTATACAAATATTAACTTAAAGTATCGAATTCTTATGAAAAAAATTTCATGAATTCACCCAAACTTTACTTGTGCGTATAGATTTAAAGGATTTGCGAATGAGTTATCCGATTGAATTAGTTAACAATTGTATGTTATGCTAGTTAACAATTGTATGTTATGCTAGTTAATAATATGGTTTCGTAACATGACAATGTCATCTTATGACTTTTCAGTGTAAAACTTGTGTCGCTTAATATTTTACTAATACAAAATTAAATAACATAATTAATTAAAATTACTATTGATATTATTTTAATAAAATAAAAGATATTCTATGAAATGGAAAAGAATTCATCTAATGGATCAAACTGATTTCATAATCAGCATTTAATTATAGATAAGAACTATTCAAGTGATAATTCTTCTCTAAGTGTATTTTAAGGCGTAGAGTTTGAATTATGTCATCGTTAATTTAAAAGAAAAAAATTTACTTCCTATTGTGCAGCCTATCAACGTCTAAGTCATATAATCTCCATATTAACTAAAAAAATTACTAAGTTTTATTAATATTATTATATTTGATCATGTAAAACACACACAAGATTATAAATATCATTGAAAGTTGAGTGGTGTAGGAATATAATTTTCCTTAAAGCATATTTAAAACCATCGTCTCTCATTTTTCTCATATTTTCTAGAATTCTCCTTTTATTTTAACACTGGATAAGGGGATTGCCTCCATTTGGCCGATAATCATCCCATTTTCTCTTCAATATTTTTATTTCTTTTTCTTAGTTTATTATATATATATATATTGTTTGTTTTTTTCAATGGCTTTTTGCTATAGATTTTGTTCTTTATTTTTGCTGCAAGCTTCAAGTTTTGTGCTTGATCATGATGAGTACTGCCATAACTATTATGATTTTTGAACTAATCTACTTGGTTATCCAACAAATCTCAAAAATGGTTTGTACTTTTAATAATTGGAGGTTAAACAATCAATAAATTTTATAAATCTAAGTTTTTCAAATATCTTATATCTTTAATGAGAATATATTTAAGGTGGAGTTTACCACATACATCAATATGTGGAATTTGAAACCTTCTCTGAATCTACCAATAAAAAATTACGTTTACTCTCTTGAGTAAATGGCACACCATGATGCCAAATTAGAAGTATGGAGTCCACACAATCATAGAATTTGTAATTTTGTGGTTGTTTATTGTAGTTGTTGGTTTTAACTTTCCAATATTATGTTATGTATGAATGTTCAAGGCTTGTGGTTCGTGTCTTCATATGATTGTAATGTTTTATTTAATAGTATTTCTATCTCATTCGAAAGCATTAATAGATTACAAGTTTGATCATTATTTTTTTCATTTAAAAAGAAAATGTTTTATAGATAAGATATAATGGAGTGCAATGTGGAGAAGGAAGAGCAATTGAGATGGGCTGGTAGGCATCCGGGTCAATTGTTGGCCAATGCCAACTTGCAATTACCATAAATGGTAGAGATTGTTAATAGCGCCCATTACAATTTATAGGCACAGACTGTTTCACTAGAACGCGTTACAATTATAGGCCTAATTGCGGACTTGGCAAAAGCCGCCCCTACAATGCAAGCAAATCCTCAGCAACCATTCGCTACACAGCACGCCTAACCTCCCTGTTGATGCTCAAAGCAGCATAAGACAAAACTGGATAAGCAACAACAAAGGTACGCACACGTAAAATTCTTCGCCTTCCCTCTTTTCACTGTAAGCTCTGTCTACCTAAAAATCTTATACACCCTACCCTCTTAACACCCTTTTCCTTTGTCCATCTTTTTATCATAGAAATGAGAAACCAAAGAAAGCCATTGTACCAAGTTCCTAAAGTGGTTTAGTTTTGTGCACGAATGTTTAAATTTTAGGTTTGGTTTTGTATATACATGAGCTGAGATTATGGATTTAATAGTGCATACAAATCATACCTATGAAGGGTTTTGCTCATTTCAACACTTACCCAGAGAAAATACAAGAACTGGCAGAGTTTCTTATTGGGCTTAGAAAGCTAAAACAAAGTCGTATTTTTCCTGTTTCTTTCAATGGTAAAATTCAAAGTCTTTGATAAGCCTCCAAATGGGCATTTGGGAAATGGACATGTCACTTTGAATCCTATGCATCGTTTGACCAATTTTGGTGAAATTGAGAGCAATAATCATTTGTGAAAACTTGTTGGGAATGGAGAATTAGAGGAAGGTTTTACGTTATTTGAGAGCATGGTATATCGCGGAGATATTCCTGATATAATAGGCAAGCTTGCACCAGTTTAATTTGTGGGTTTTTCAAGATTGGAAAGACTAGAAAGGCCACTCGAATTATGGAGATAATAGAGGATATATTCTGGTGCGGTTCCTGACGTAATTACCTATAATGTATTGATTAGCGGGTATTGCAAGGCCGGGGAGATTGATAGTGCTTTAAGGGTTTTGGACTGAATGAGTTTTGCCCCTGATGTTGTGACATGTAACACAATTTGCGAATTTTGTTTGATAGCGGGAAATTGAAGCAAGCAATGGAAGTTCTTAATCAACAGCTAGAAAAGGACTGTTATCCAGTTGTTATCACATATACAATATTAGTTGCAGAGAAGGTGGGGTTGGACAGGCAATGAAGCTCTTGGATGAGATGCGGAGCAGGGGTTGCAAACCAGATGTGGTTACTTATAATGTTCTTGTCAATGAAATTTGCAAGGAAGGGAGGTTGGATGAAGCAATAAAGTTCTTGAACAGCATGCCATCATATGGATGCCAACCTAGTATGGTTACGCATAATATTATTTTGGGTAGCATGTGTAGTACTGGAAGGCGGATGGATGCTGAGAGGCTTGTGACCGATATGGCTGGTAAGGGTTGTCCTAAGTGTTGTTACTTCCAAACATATTGATTAATTTCTTGTGCTGCAAAAGGTTTATTCGATAGAGCAATTGACATTTTGGAGAAGATGCCTAAGCATGGATGCACTCCGAATTCCTTAAGTTACAGCCTATTGCTTCATGGGTTTCGCAAAGAACAGAAGATGGACAGGGCAGTTGAATATTTGGAGAAAATGGTTTCTGGTGGTTGTTATCCTGATATTGTGACCTATTACACATTACTAACTGCTTATGCAAAGATGGAAAGGTTAATGCTGCAGTTAAGTTACTTAATCGACTGAGTAGCAAACGTTGCTCACCTGTTTTAATAACCTACAATGCTTTGATTGATGGGCTTCCAAAGTAGGGCAGGCAGATCAAGCAGAAAAACTTTTGGATAAGATGCGTGCAAAAGGTCTCAAGCCCGACATAATTCCCTATTCTTCGCTCGTTCATGGGCTAAGCCGAGATGGAAAGGTAGATGAAGTTGAATAAATATGAATTTTATATGTAAATATTGAAAAATTAAATTTATTTGTGAAATGCATGGCCTTTGAAGTTGGAAGCAAATGTGATATTTCGATTCTATTTAAGCATTTGTTATACAATTGGTTCACTCTCCCTGTTGCTACTGAAAGCTTATAAGGCAGATAAGCCGATTATATCTGGGTTTTCAGATGTTGAGGCTTACGCCTATCACTCTCACCTCATCTAATAATTAGAAAAATTTATTGATGATCAGATAAATGTGAACAAATCCTAGAGCAAAAGTTGATTTTGTAGGAATCAATAATTGATGAAAAGAATGCAGGGAAAAGTGATGGCTGCCTGAGAAAAGAATATGAGCTATATGTGCGTGGACATAAGTTTTATTATTGTTATGTATGACACGTGAAAACTTTAATTAATAGGTATTTTTTTTTATATTTTTATTTTTATTTTTTCGTGTTTATATTATTTAAAAACTTTAATTAAGAACTATTTTCTTATATTTATCTTTTTATTTTTTGTATTTTTATATATGTGTTCGTGTTATTTAAATTGTTATTTTATATAACGCATAAAAATAATTACCAGCAGCCAAACAATTAACCCCAGTTCAATACTATAGACAGATCCCATCACCCAATAACTGTTCTAATCTGTGATAATACAAAGCCATCAGTATTAAGCTTCTACTTTCTGAGCAATTAGAATGTGGTTGATTTTTTTATTACGATGAAGAGGGACAAATCAATAGCATGCTCCCATTCCACTCACATCAAATCATACCATCATCAAGTGAGTGAGTGGATGTTTTACTCAAGTAAAATTCATTTTTAAGCTCCTAAATTATAATAATTTTTTTTATTAAGTCTCTATTATTTTATTATATTACATTGAACTTCTATCTTATTATTTATGTAGCTATTGAGCCTTAATTTGATAAATTTTATAAAAATATGTAAAAATTTTAAGAGCTCAATGTATTACATAAATAATAGTATAGGGACTCAATGTATACACAAATAATAACATAGGAGTTCAATATAATGTAATAAAATAATAAAAACTCAATAGAAAAAATTGTTATAGTTCAGAGGTTTAAATTTTTTTTTTTGCCTTTACTCAATTATCTTTATATTAATATTGGCTACTAAAATGAATGAATCTTTATGAAAGTTTTGGCCAAAAAAAAAATAATATTCTTTATGAAAGTAAATGAACGTGATTTTTTCTCTAAAAAAAAGGATGTAATTTTTGAAAATGTGTTTTGGAAGATTTGCAATTGAATTAAATGGCAGAAATAAAGATTGGGACCTATTTAAAGAATGTGAATCAAGTTATAAATGCCTAGCAGATTTTTTGAACATAAAAAAGTCAAATAATATAAATATTCATGGATTAATGAGAAGGTTAAATGATATAAATATTGATACATTATGTAAAAATGTGAATTTTTTAATTGTAAAATATACAATTTTATCTATGAATTTTTCTCAATTATTTTATATTATCTCTCGATATTTATTTTGTTTAATTTGACCTCTCAACTTCTATTTTTTACTTATTTAGCCTACATAACTTCTATTTTTCACCAATTTCATCTCTTAACTTTTATTTTTTACCTATTAAAGTTTAACGTGAATTAAATACACATATTTATCTAGTGTGCAAGAAAAATTAAATATATGAAAATAGAAGTTAAAAGGTGAAATTGAATAAAATAAAAGTCGAAATGTGATATAAAATAATTGAGTAAAGTTCAGAGATAAAATTATATATTTAGCCATTTTTTAATTATTTTAAAAATAAATTCTGGATTCCATAATATTTAATTAATAAAAAATGGCCACTAAAACTATTAGACTATTTTATCACATAATAGTAAATAAATAACTATGCACATTTATGAATAATGTTTCTTTTAGTAGTGTTTTTGTAAATAAAGCAAATCTTAATTAATTAATGACTTCTAATATATTATAGACCAAAACATCAAATCTAAATTCATCAACACAACAGTATCCACTCTTCTAAGCTGCAATCAATTACTGGTGGACTCTTTTTTCACTTTTTGTTTTTGATTTGTGATGTGATTGCAACCTTGTAAGTTGAGGAAAACCACCCGCGTCAGTGTAATATGGGCATTGAAAATCAGTCAAACACGCGAGCTCTTATTTTTCACCCAAAACAAACGAATCATAAGTGAAAAAAAAAAATGTGAAACTTGATAAATAAAAATTCAACTTTTCTTTTTAAAATTTTATTTTTGAACTTCTTTTATTTTGTAACTGAACGAAATGCAGATGAAACGCTTTGTAAAATGAACTGCTATATTTTGTATTTCAGTATGTATAAATATATATACATCAGCTCACACACCTAACAGCTAGATAAACACTAGTAAGTGTTGGAGGAGATGATCTCACATGGTAGGCGTGATGGGCACAAGACAGTGAGTGATGGTTATCTTTACCGTTCCTGACAGATACAACTCATCAACTTATCATAAGTGATGATTTAAAAATACACTTAGTTAATTACTGTGTCAATACCCCCCGACAAGCCTATGGGTAGTGAGGAACCAATCGTAATTTGCTGCAAAAATGATGAAAAGGACGCACTCCCAAAGGCTTGGTGAAGATGTCGCCAATCTGATCTTTGGTGGAGAGAAAACCAATTTGAATTTTGCCTTTTGCAACATGCTCACGAACAAAATGAAAATTGAGCTCGATATGCTTAGTGCGAGCATGAAAAATGGGATTATGGGACATGTAAATGGCGCCAAGGTTGTCACACCACAAGGTTGGTGGAGTCAGAGTAGAAAAATGAAGTTCAGACAAAATAGATTGGATCCAAAGTACCTCAGTTGTACTGTTTGCAAAAGCTTTGTATTCACTTTCAGAAGAAGAGCGGGCAACTGTGTTTTGCTTCTTAGCACTCCAGGAAATCAATGAATTTCCAAGGTAGATGCCATAACCACTTGTGGAACGACGAGTGTCCGGACACCCACCCCAGTCATTATCAGAAAAGCAATAAAGGGAGAGGGTATTATTAGAGGCAAAGTAGAGGGTGTACCGTAATGTGTGCTTAAGATAGCGGAGAAGGCATTTGACAGCAGCCCAATGGACATCGGTAGGGGAGTGCATGTATTGACAGAGGCGATTGACAGAATAGGCGATGTCAGGTCTTGTGAAGGTAGCATATTGTAAGGCGCCAATAACTTGACGGTAAAGGTGAGGATCATCAAACAACTTGCCCTGTGTTTTTGATAGTGGAGGAGTGGTTGCCATTGGAGTTTGACAACCATTTGCTGTGTGTAAAGCCATTTTGTGAAGGAGGTATTGTAAATATTTTTGTTGATGAATGGAGATCCCATCGGGTTTGCGGTCGACTTGAATGCCAAGAAAATAACGTAGGAGCTGAACATCTTGGACTGGAAATTCACGTCTCAAGTGAGTTAAAACCTGGTTAATTAACAAAATGGAAGAGCCAGTAATAATTATATCGTCAACATAAATTAATAAAATAACCAAATTAGTGCCTTGGTGTATAAAGAATAGGGATGGGTCAGCTTTTGAAGAAGAGAAGCCATGATGCAAAAGAAAATCACTGAGTCTTGAGAACCAGGCACGAGGAGCCTGTTTTAAACCATAAAGTGAGCGCTTGAGAAGACAAACATGATATGGAAATTAAGGATGAACAAATCCTAACGGCTGAGCCATATAAACAGTTTCAGTAAGAGTACTATGAAGAAAGGCATTAGAGATGTGCAGCTGCTGTAAAGACCAATTTTTCATGGCTGCCAAAGATAAAATAATTCTGATAGTAGTGGATTTTATAATAAGACTAAATGTTTGATCATAGTCAATACCACTTTGTTGGTGTTATCCTTTTGTGACAAGTCGTGCTTTGTAGCATAAAATTGTGTGGTCGGGGTTACGCTTAATGCGGAACACCCATTTGTTTCCCACAAGATTGCAATTTGGTGGTTTTGGTACAAGCTCCCATGTATTGTTATAAAGCAAGGCAGTGTATTCATCATTCATGGTTGTACGCCATTCTTTATATTTGTTGGCAGTTGTGAAGCAAGTTGGTTCGAGTTGTAAGGGAGAAGGGGTTGAAGAAAGGTTGTAGAGATGAGCATGACGACGCTGCATTGTATTATTGAGTAGCGTCATAGAATGGGTACGGGGTGGAGATGGTTGGCGTGGTGGATGAGTGGATGAGTTGCAGGGTGTGGTTGGGTATGGATTAGAATAGGTGGAGAAGTCAACAATAAGTTGGAGATCAGATAGAGTTGAATTGGGACAGGAAGGGGAAGGTGTTATTGTCTGTATGGAGTTGGTAGTGGATTGAGGTGGATTAGAATTGGACGGCACAGGTGGTGGGTTCGGTATGGATGTGGTTAAAGGTGGTGATGGTGATCGGGTTGTTGGGGTGGCAGAATGGTTAAGAGGAGATGGAGAGAAATTAGGAGAAGGAGATGATGAATGAGAAGTGGAGATAGAGGTGGGCATACCTGAGGGATTCGGATAAGCATGACTTGTTAACATTTGCATCCAACTTGAAGTGTGTGGTAGAGAGGATGTAGCTATTGGTGGTTGACTTTGATAAGGAAACAAGGACTCATTAAATTTTGTGTGTCGAGCAATGTATATACGTCCGATTTTTTTGTCCAAACAACGATGACCATGGTGTGTGGGTGAAGGACCTAAGTATGTGCATCGGGCTATTCTAAAGGTAAATTTATGAGTTTGGTAAAGGCGAAGTAAGGGGTATAGACAGCAACCAAAAACCTTTTAGTCTTTGTATGGTGGAGAAGTATTGAATAATTTGGTGCATGGAGATGAATTTTAAAGTGTTGGAGTGGGAATAACATTAATAAGGGAGACATAGGTGTCAAAGGCATATGGCCATAATTTAAATGGTACATGGCTATGAGCAAGGAGGGTTAAGCCGGTGTCAATGATGTGTCGTATTTTTCGTTCGGCTAAACCATTCTGCTCACGGGTGTATGGGCATGCAATACAATGGATTATACCATGAGTTTTGAGAAATTTGTTTATCTTCTGATATTCACCTCCCCAATCGGAGTGGAATGCTTGGATGGGAAGATTAAATTGAGTTTGAACATATTGATGAAAATTAACAAAAACATCATAAACTTCACTTTTATTTATGAGAAAGAAAATCCAAGTGTGTCGGGTAAAGTCATCAATAAAGTGAACAAAATAACGAAAGCTAACATTTGATAAAATTGGGGAAGGACCCTAGACATCAGAGTGTAAAATCTGAAAAGGGGCATTCATTTTGTGTTCTACAAAAGTAAATGGTAATTTAGAAAATTTTCCTAAAAGGCAGGATTGGCAAGGAGAGGACGGAACTGCACTGAGAGGAATGTGTTGTTGTTGCGCAATTTTATTGAGAACTTAACGGTGAGGATGTCCAAGTCGTGAGTGCTATAATTCAAAGGATTCGGTGGAAGGAGAAGCTACAAAAGCTGACTTCGAGTTGGATGGAAAATGGTACAAGCCATGTTTATTTGTTCCCTTGAGTAGTGTCCGACAGACTACCTGATCCTTAACAAGGAAAAAGTATGGCCAAAATTCGAAATAACAGTTGTTGTCAATAGAAAATTTATGGACAGAAATTAATGGTTTTGAAATCTGGGGAACATGAAGTGTATTAGCTAAAAGAAAAGAGTTGGATAGAGCTGAAAGATGACAAGTACCTGTGTGAGTGATATCCAAACTTGTGCCATTGCCAACATAGAGTTTGTCAAAATCAGTGAATGGTTTTGATGAAGAGAGCCAAGGTCGGGAGTGATATGAGCATATGCTCCCGTATCGGCAAGCCAAGGTTGCATTGTAGTACCAGAAGTTAAAGGTGATGTAGGGAAGTTCTAACTGAAATGAGCTTGTGGAGAGGAGGCGGATTGGTGAGGAGGTGGGCGTTGATATCTGCGACAACAGGCAGCAGCGGTGTGGTTGTGCAGACCATAAATCTGGCAAGTGGTACCACGACGGCTGCGTTGATTCCAAGAAGGTTTGCATGGGGAATAAGAAGGGAGAGAGGCTAGCTGGGGGTGAAACATGGTGAGAAGATGGGAGGCTGGTGGGGTAGATAGCAGGGGAGGGCGATAAAAAAAGTTGGCAGTGTAGGTATCTGCATTGCTTTTGAGTAATATTTCATGAGAAACTAACTGACTATGTAGCTCATTGAAGGTAACTGGCTCAACACGCATGTTTAATGAGGAAATGATGCCTTGATATTCCATGCCAATATTTCTGAATATAATGGCATTGAACTCAGCAGCTGACATGGTTCGGCCGACTATAGCAAGCTCATCAGTGATGGATTTTGCTTTTCGAAGATATTCTGTTACAGAGAGGTCGTTCTTTTTAAATTCTTGCAGCTCGGTGTGTAGCTAAAGTTGCCTATTTTGTGATATGGCACCGAATGTGTTGGCTAGTGCGATCCAAGCTTGGCGAGAAGAGGTGACTCCAACAATGTATGGAAAGATGTCTTCGGTGAGAGATTAGAGGATCCATGTTAGCAATAGTTGATCTTTCTTGACCCAGTTTTGAAATTTTGGATTGGGAATGGGAGAAGGGGGAGTGTCAGTGCTCATGATGCTCGTAAATGGTGGTGGTTTGGAGCCATCGACAAATCCTATAAGATCTTGAGAGTTTAAAAGAGCTATGAGTTGAGTTTTCCAGATGTTACATGGTGTAAGTTTAATAAAGAAATTAATTTGAGTGAAGGTTGAAGAAGATGATGGTGATGAAGTGACAAGGACGATAGCTTGATTTTCAGCTTATTGTTTGGCCATGAAGAAGGGTCAGAAGAGAAGGTAGGGATGTGAAGAAAGAAGAAAGAGAAGGGATAGTGTTGAGTCAGGGAAGGGCTATGCAGCGCTAGGCGCGGGATGGCAGGCCAACGTTGGGTGTTGCAGTGCTGTAAAAAAAAAATTATGTGTTGTAGTGCTGCGGCTCTGATATCATGAACAAAATGCAGATGAAACGTTTTTGTAAAATGAACTGCTATATTTTATATTTCAGTATGTACAAATATATATACATCAGCTCACACTTAACAACTAGATAAACACAAGTAAGTGTTGGAGGAGATGGTCTCACATGGTAGGCGTGATGGGCACAAGACAGTGAATGATGGTTACCTTTACCGTTCCTGACAGATACAACTCATCAACTTATCATAAGTGCTGATTTAAAAATACACTTAGTTAATTACTGTGTCAATAGTTACAATGCTAAAATTACGTAGAATGTTAATTGCATTTTCACTTTATTAAATGATCTAAATGTTTTTTATATGATATTTTTTATATTCGGTAGTTATAAGAGTTTCAACTAATTTAAAGATTTTCATTAAGGAATTCGAAGTTCTTATCATTAATTCAAACTTTTTTTCATTTTTTTTAACCGGTTGAAGTGGTTAATTCTCCACTATAAGGAAAAATGAGAGCAAACATTCAAACTTTATTCTCCACATCTGGATATTCACATTTTTTACCACTTGATTTACTTATAAACGACCAACTCCTTACCATTTAAACTAACAAATGATGGTTAAAATTTATTTTTTGTGTAACTTAATTTCTTAACAAACTAACATATCGCTTTCAGTAATATATAACATTATCTTTTTTTTTTCCTTCTACTTTTATGCGATCTACATGTTCCTAGCTATATGAACATTTACTACACCATCCAACACAGAGATTCACCTGCTAAAACTAAAATCAAAACAGTTCAACTTTATATCTACGTGCCCTGAAGGCTTCGTCTACTCAATTCTATTTTTTTCCTTGAAAACAAAAATAAACTTATCTATTTATATAAATCTTTTATTACAAAATCTTCTCTACCACACGCTCAAAATCCTTAATAAATTCCTATAAGAAAAAAAGAAAAATAGAGAGCATGCATGTTTTTATGTGACTGTGAGAACGAAGAGTGAAGACCCCACAAACTCTTCAATTTTTTTTTTTTTTTTGCTTTTTTCATATCAAGGTGATGGAGAGAGCTTCTTCTTCTTCATCATCTCCAAGAAACCATGGAGAAGAAGAAGGGTTGTTTTCTTGCTGGGGTCGTTTAAAATTGAAGCTTCCATGGACAAAGAAAAGAATAATTAGCAACAGTGGTGGTGATGGTGGGAGCAGCATAAACACAAGGCAGAGAAGAGGAGGAGGATGGAACATAGCCATTTTTAAGAGAAGCAATAGGCACCACTACAGACCAGCTGGTGGTTTTAGGTATGATCCTTTAAGCTATGCTCAAAATTTTGATGAAGGTTGTTGGGATGATTATAATGAAGATGGAATATGTCGTGGATTCTCTTCAAGATTTGCTCCTCCTCCTTCAAAATCAAATACTTCAGATCACCAGAATTAACTTATATATGTTCTTGGGGAGATAATAAGGATTTATTTGATTTCTATATATGATTGAGGACATTGCTAGTTTACATATGGTATAGTTTACTGATAATCAATGAAAAAATATTTCATATTTGATAGCAATAGCATTATTCACGAAGTTTTTTTTTTTTTTTTTTTTGTTTCCATTGCTAATTAAGTATTTGTTTCATTCTTCTATTACAACTTTTTTTAACAACTGTAAGGAAGTTTCGCCATTTATGTTATTACATATTATATCCATGACCTTAAATAACTAGAAGGGAGTTTTTACCTTCGACATTCTTCTGTTACAGCTTGCTTCTATGTTTTTCTGAAAATGCATTATTTCAAGTGCTAGCAAATTTCAATGCCCTGCAAATAATAACATATGTTTATATATAAAAAAAAGCATATATACTGTGAATTTGAATGGAGAGATGTTCACTTGTATAGCACTTAAAATTAGTGTAGTAAATTCTTCTTTGATAAAAATTTAATTTTCATTTTTTTTTTGGACCATTGAATTTCATATCCATTGTGTTGTTTGGGTCAGATAATTTTTCTGGGAAAACAAACTTAATTTGACAACCTTGATTTACTTGGAATTGATGTGGACCATCCAACTAGCATATATAAAAGAGCATATAGAATAATCCAATTATTTTTGTGATTTTTGTATGACCATAATATACAAATCAAATCGAGTATCCCAAAAATGTATTGATGGTTATATATTATTGCTACAGGGGTAATGCTTGGAGCAAAAACTTCGTAGTATAAATTTATGGGCAGGCATTGCTCACTATTTTTTTTCTTTTACCATTGATAAAAACTGGTCATTTAAGCAATATATCCAATTTTAATACTTAAATTTATATATTTAAATATTGATCACAACTCATCTGTCACCGCAGTATTTTGAGGTCTTAAATTCATTGTTATTGGCCCATTTTTTTCATAATTAATTATTTAAAGAGAAAATACTAAAATAGAAGATTCAACCTAAATCAATATAAATGAGAGTTTATCATTCTGAAATCTTTTAATATAATAAAAAGAATATATGTTATTTGACTACTCATCTTTTATCTTTATACGTTTTCTTACCAAGCAAGATATGAATATTTCATTCATGGTCAAAGTAAAGTATATATTGGAACTCCCTTTAAAGCCAAGATCATGAAGGAACATAACTGTGCCTTGGTACATGATATGATTTAAGGATAAGGTATTGGACATTATTCCAACAATGATACAGCAGTTGAAGGTGACACTTGTACTTGTAGCCTCTGACTTGTAGCTGGTGTCCCAAAGTACAATGGACATAAAATACCCATATTATCATAGAGAACATAGTAATATTTGTATTGTATATATACACTGAGCATTAGTTAGGTGCAATTCATAATACTAGATATTGAATTGTAAATAGACTAATCGTTCATAACCTGGACATTAAAATGAAATTTGCAATTAATTATAAAAAGAAATTTAGCAAAGGCACCATATGCATATCACATTCTGAAACATCTTAATCCTACCCAAATCACCTGCTTAAAAATTGGATATACAACTCCTAATTAATGTGATAAATTCAACAGTGAAAATGATAACTTTAGAATACTGGGCACCCATCAACAATAACACCTTTTGCAGTTGGGCAGGAAGCAAGAGGGCAGTGCTCAGGATCAATGTCAGGATCAGAACCCCACCAGTGCATGTTAACATTTTCAATTCCTAAGGCAAAGTAAATAACAAGTGCCATGAATGCAACTCCAGCATCAAGAGCTGCTGACAGGACATAGTTATACTTCTTCCACCAACTCTTTCGATACCTGAAGATGAAAAAGTTGAAAATTGTTCCTATTAAAATCCAGGAATTGTAGTTGACTGCAGTTGCTGGTGGCATTAAAGCAGTTGCACCAAGGAGTACAGGAAGATTAATGAGTGGTATCCAAGTTTGATTCGGGAATTTCTTGTGGAAGAGCCATACAATAACTGGTCCTATGAATCCTGCGAGGAAGAACCAGTTAAGAGCTGAATATTCGCCAAGGGATCCGAAAATTCTCTTTGGTCCTACTAAACCCCAGATGACTGATGCATCGAAGAAGACACGATCGCTAGGACAAGTCCAAGGACTGTTTGATGGAAGGAGGTCATCATGACATATGTTTTTAATTGAACCAAGAAGCCACCATGCAACAGACAGGTTGATTGTTCCATTAATGATGGTTCCGATGAACTGAAGCAAAAATGTAAGTTCTTGACATTAATTGACTGTTAGTAGATTAAAATAGAAATCTGTTACAGAAAAAGGAGATTTATGAAAGAAAACTTATGGTCACCTGTACAAGAAACATGGACCTTGGAGGGATCTTCATGTAATGGCCGAGCTTGAAATCACTAAGAAAGGAAATTGCCTGAGCCATGCTTATGTAACCATATGTTTTGAAGCAGACATTGGCAATAGGTCTTCCAGGATATATAAGGCCCATAATATACTCGGTGATAATGTTTAGTCCTGGTGTCTGTAAATTGAAAAATTATGTTATTACAGATAAATTATTCAATAAAGCCAATTCATCGAATCAAAGTGCCAGATTTAGCATGCCAGAACGTTAATGAAAGTATGGAATCAGATCAATGCGTTAATAATACCTGATTTGTGGTGGCAGTGATGATGCTAATAGGAAGAGTGAAAAGTAAGGCAAGTCCAGCTGCAAATAGAAGTGCCCACCATGGCATTTGGACTTGACTTTTCTCGAATATGCAGAGCGCAAGGGAGGCTAGTAACGTCACACCAAGAAGCAGATAAAACCACCAAGAAGGAATGTCCTGGTACCTCCTCATTAATCTTGTATGGACATCTTCCATTCCCTCATGCGAGGCTTTGTATCTTTCATAAATCTCCCTGTAAAATTGTAATATTACACACAATTAGGTGTACATATAGATGGTGATAGTGATACCAAATTTGTCTGGAATTTTCTTTACCTTCCGTGGAACAAAGCAACATGAGTGAGAGTAGCTGCAATAGTAGCAAATCCAATTCCGTAAGTGACAGCAAAGAAGGTGCTCATATGTACCCTCCCAAAATTCTGATACTGAGCCAAATCTATCTCGAATTTATCATTGACGATGGCTGAAAAGTTGTATGTTTGTCCGTGTGCATCGAACAAATGAGAAGAAATGATGGGGAATGTTTTGGCATTGTACAAATTCAGTCCCCAGTAAGATAATGGTGTCAACACATATACTATCAGAACAAATCCTGCAAAGATGTTCACGATGGCAAAGAAAGGACTGATCAGAGGGCTATACAGGAAAGAAACCACTGTTGACCAGTCTAGTGTAAAGGCTCCAAGTCCTAGTCCTCCCATTCCAGACCCTATCTGTTGGGCTGTGACTGACTTTGGAAATGCCCAGCATACCCACGCCACACTTTGCAAAGTTTGGAATAGAAAACCAGGAACCATATACCATAAAAAACTACACAATAGTGCAATTACAAAGAACTTCACTCTTGACATACGATTCCCGTTTTCTGTGTCTTCTTTTTCATGCAGTGTCCTGCAAATTCAAAAAACATTTCGCAAGTTATAAACTGGAGATGAAATCAAGGTGACATCAATTCTCTTGCAAATACAATAAGCATTTACAACCAATAATCCATCCACAAAGGGATTTACTAAAACGCGGAGATATCTATTCCTGAGAACCCATAGGCAAGTTTGATTGCAATAAAGCATGACAGAAGTAATGAAAAGAATTCATTCGCAATTTTGAGGGATATTGACATACACCAAGGGCGATGGCAATGCAACCCCAGTGGGAGCACACACAAACACGTGAAGAAGATACCCATAATTAAGATGATCACAAAACTAAAAGATACACAAACAAAAAATCGAAGAAAAAGCTGCACTTACCTGAATAGGGAGATCTGGACAAGGGTGGCCGGCCACCACATGTGTGCTGGCTCCACCACATATTTTCTTAAAATCCCCGCCCAACCATATCCCAACACCTGCAAGAAAATTACACTTCAATTTTGCACAATGGATCCTGAATATTCATATATACCCAAAATCCAAGAGCTAATTTCTTTTTGTTGTCATTAACAAAAAAAAAAAAGATTCAATAATTCTGAACTGTATGAAACATAAGAATATTAATAATATGAAAAGATTTGCGAGGTTTACCTGTGTAGTGAGGATAAGAACCCAAGAAGAGAAAAAGGTTATTTTTCTACCATAAAAGGCTCTAATAATATCAACAATGCCAACAGCGTAAGCAGAGCCAGAACCAAAAGCAGAACCAGCATTAGCAAATATAGAAATCAAGACGTGTTCCTTAACATTAAATGGTCCTGGATTAAGAGAAAACTCTTTATCGCCAAAACCAGGCACTCGGAACTTGGTTTTAGGGAGCACAGCAGCCATAAAGCGTCCAATGGGAAGCGTAGCCACCTGAACGCTGATCTGGGTAAGGACGAGAGGCTCTGTACGATAATAAAAAAACTGGTTCACAAAGGAGAGAAGACCGCAAGAAACAAGACCCAGAAACCACATCCTGAAAGTCCATACTGGAAGTGAAGGATCGTCTGTGTTTGAAACTGTTAAACGGACTTGCTCAATGGGTGAAATCTCGTCTTCTTCGACCTTCTTAAGCGGTGGCGCTTCTATTTCCAGACTCGCCATCTTCAGAAAATAATTCTCCACTGGCAGCAGAGAACGATAAAGATTCTACCTTTCTGTTGGTTTGGCTCTACGTTGGAATCTATAGAACGAACGTATTTATAATGGGAACTTTTCAATTAAAAAAAAAAAAAAAGGTATACAAAGATTCCATCACCTATTTTTACAAGGATTTTGTTCAATAATAATTATAATAATAATACTTGTAGGATTAACATTTTACTAATTATACCAGTTGTGTGTGCCTTTGTGGCGCATATTTATTTTATTTTATTTAAAATATAAATAAAATAAAAACTGTAAATTAATGAAATAATATTTAAAAAATAATAACACACAATTTTATAATTTTAACTTTACGCCCAATATGTTGAATGGTATAAATAAAAAAAAATCAAAAAAAATAATTTTTTAAAATTTTTTATTGTAAATTTTTAATTTATTTATTTTAAATACATTTAGTTAAATATAAAAGTATTTACTGGCTTGATGTCCACTACAGTAATGGGATTAAAATTCGGCTAAAGGAATGGGAAGTATTTGACCCAACTGTAATTCAAAATCTGCCGGTGGAAAATATATAATTTTTCGCCTCAATTTTTTGCTAAAATTCATGAATCAAACATTTCATCATAATGGTCAATTCTTTTTCTTTCATTCAATGTCCAAAAACAAAAATTAATTAATTATAATTAATTTAACTAAACCCCTAAGTTTTATGCTTTCACCCAGTCTCAATGATGCACGCACAATCACATATCAACAACAGCTCAACAAATGCATACAATGCTTCCCATTTTTGGAGCATTTTCATGCTACATCCAAATCGTATGTAATGTATAATTTTTTTTTCCTATTTTGGACGGTAAAATAAATAAATAAAATAATTTTAAAGATTTTTCTTTTAAATAATAATTATGGACAGCTTTTATTTAGGTTCTTGCATATTCACATGGGAGCAGCTTTTGGAGGAAAGATTGGCTTTCCAAATTTAATTGCCAGGTAACACTTAGCTAATTCATGTATGCGTTTGGAATGTATATTAGCTATATTTTTCCAAAAAATTAAAGAAAAAGCATTA
>CATIWM010204014.1:0-27610 GCA_949671775.1 Mallotus repandus | reverse complement strand
TAATAATATTAATAAACTATTTCAAAAATATATCAAGTTATAATAATAATAATAATAATACTGTTATTGTAAAATTAATAATAATATTAATAAACTATTTCAAAATATTATGTACTTTTTTTATTTAATAATAATAATCATTAAAAAATATAAATATTAAAAATTAAATTATTATTATTATTATTATTATTATCTTTTAAAATTATTTATATTATATAAAATTAATAAATAATCTTTTCAATAAAAAAATTTTAAAAATAAAAAAACTTACAATTGTGTAATAATGAGGCCCATAATCACTACAACAGAAAATGCTTATAAGGACATTAATCAAATGTTATATAAAATATAAAAAATATTATAGTAAATCTATACCAACATTTTTTTTAAAATGTTATTCAAATGTGGCTTTATTCGGTGTGGTTAGACATTAAAACAACATTTTCATTATTTGTTGGTATTCATTTATAGTAACATTTGTAACAATTTATTGTGATATTTTTTTGATGTTACAATAAATTCACTAAAGTAATATTTGATAAATGTTATTAAAAGTATTTCTTAAATCCCATAATACTACATATAGCTACATTTTAAAAATATTATTATAAAATATAATTTATTGTGACATTTAAAAATATTATCATAAAATATAAATTACATTGCAGTATTTTATAGTTATTAATTAAAACTTTAGTATTGTTAGACAAATATGTTTAGTTATTTATTTAAATATCAAGAAACACCATTGTAAATTATTGGTACACTTTTTAGCAATATTATAATCCATCATATATTTTTATTTTAAAATTTGTGAACATTTATAAACTGAAATGAAAAAGAAATTTCATTAGCATCATAATTAAAAGTCATGATTTTACTACTCAAACAAAATATAGACATTATTGTAAATATTAATTTTATTAAATTATATTTACAAATTACAATTTCGTTTGCAATATTAAACTATATATACAATAAATTACACAATATAAATGTGTTTTAAAAAATAAAAAGAAGGAATGTGAACTCTAATCTAATACAATAATGATACTAAAACTCTACATTTATTGATTTTTTTTATACCCTCTTGAGAATCTCAGAGGAATCTTGAATAACTCCATGAATGATAAAGTTCTTGATCCTTAAATTTCTGCAGCCTAACTGTTCAGTTGATGAAACACTCCCTATTGAGAGTTAATTATCTACCAATACCAACACCAATCCTATTTTAGTTCATGCTCTTCAACTCTTCATGCCCTGTTGAAAACATAACTTCTAGGCTACCCAAAAAGTAAAAGATTATTTGCTAGGAGGTGCAATTCGAGCATATTTGCGGAGAAGCAAACCACTGTGCAGACCACCTTGCAAAGTTAGAGACCAGACACATGTTGGGCGTCCATTACCTTAATACTGCTCCCTCTAGCATTCAATATGTCTTGCTCCATGATAAAGTGGGTGTAGTTGACCCATGATTTTGTTGATCTGATTTTTCTTCTTCCCTCCAAATGTATTAAAAAAAAGAGAAAGATTATGTTGAACCTTCAGAAAGAACGGAGAATTTACAATGAGTTGATGCAAACAATATAAACTCTATTTTAAATTATATCTATTTAAAAAAATGAATTGAATTGATAAAGATAAAATGATAAGGATAAATTTTTTTTGAAATTTTTTTAAGATAGTAGATATTAAGGAAATATAGAAGTTTAAAACAATTAGGATATTTTAAATTAAAATTTTTTCTACATTAAACTTAACGAAATTTTTAATTATATAAAAACAACTTTAAAAAAAATATAAATGTTATAATAAATAAAATATAATAACATTTGTAATGCCACTGTAAAAAACATTACAAAACACTAATCTATGACAATATTTGTCATAAAATTTTTTAACATAAAATAAATATTACAATGATAAGATTTTTAATAATATTTATTGGAAATGTTATTGAGTGTTATTTAACCCATGTTAAGCAATATTTACTAAAAATGTTATTTTCAAAGTGTTGTTAAAAACTATTTTTGTTGTAGTGAATATACTTGGAAAAAATGAGCCTCATTATTACTTGGCAAAAAAATTTTTACAAAATAATTCTGCCACTTCTAGTGACAAAATTACTTTATTTTTATTTTTAAAAAAACTCTTCAATTCCACCGTTTGAGTGGCAGAGTTGGCGAAATATAAATTATTTTTCCATGTAAAAAAGAAGTATCATATAAAAATGGTAATTTTTTTTGAAATTACCACAAACCCGTATTTTTTTTTCGAAATTAACACAAGCTTTTTTATTGCCACAATTTCGCAAAAAGCACTTCAGATTATTTAGATCAACAAGCTGTCCGATTTTGTTATGTGGATCCAGTCCACTGCCTAAATAATAACCTAAGCATTTACGACAAATTATATGATATCCAGATTTGGGTGTTGACCAGTATTATTTATGCACCATCCACTGTAAATTATACTAACGTTTTAGTTAGAGTGTAATAATATTGTAATAATATTAATTACTCGACAATATATAAGTAATTTATTAAGTATATTAAATTATAATTTATTTACAAATCATATATTTATTTGTTATAAAAAAAAAAGTTGGAGCATTGAATTTTCAAAAATTAAAAAATTCAGGCAATTATAATTGCCCGCCCTAGTGTTGTAGAAGTTGGGCCAACATTTGGAAAGTAAGAAGTCGAGGGACACTAAAAGTCTTGCAGTCCAATTACGGTGCCGAACTAGACCTGTTTCTAATTTTTTTAAAAAAAATCACCCCAATTTTTAACTCATCAAATTATAACTAATTCGATTCAATACAAGAATGACAGAAGTCTGTCAATATTAATTTAGCATGATTACATACATTACGATTCAAATATAAAATATCACTTAAGCGAAAATAATACTTAATCCCAATAGTTGTTCCAAAAAACTTTTCCAATTAAAATACGTTAAAACAAATACAATGTTTCAGTCTATATGTTAGAGGATTCTACTCCTTGATTTCAGGAAACTATTTTGTATAGTATTCAATTGTATTTAAACTTCAAATGTATATTTTCTGTTATAGAATCTATGCATAATAGCTAAATTAGTTATGCAAGTTGTTGTATCTAATGTCTCTCTCAATCAAATACAATCAATCATTCTCTCAAAAACTCTTAAATATTACATGGTATCAGAGCACAAAATTCACCTCCATTGTCAGAATAAAAGGTTTTAATGGTACGTTCAAAATGCTTTTCAACAATGGCTTTAAATTTCATAAACACTTCTTTGACATCAGACTTGTGTTTTAATGGATAAAACTAAACATATCTAGTGTAATAGTCAACAAAAATCACGTAATACTTGTAGTTATCAATGGAAATTATTAGAGATGTCCAAACATCACTGTAAATAACATCAAGAGGACGAGAAGAATTTATTGTTGAATGGGAAAAGGGTATTTTATGGCTTTTATTGCTCAAACATGCATTACAATCAAAAGAATACGAAGAAGATTGCAAGCTCAAGAGAGCATATGCTTAAGAATTGAAATAGACGGATGTCCGAGCCTATAATGCCAATCACGAGAGGTGGTTTTGGTACTGGAAAAGGCGAGAATGGATCTGGATTGTGGCCACTCATATACGTCATCTTTACTTTGGCCCCTCAACAGCGTGTTCCCTGTGTGGAGATCCTTCACAAAAAAAACACTGGGTAAGAACTCAACAGAAGTGTCATTAGAATTACAAAATTGATAAATGGAGATAAGATTTCTTTTCATACTTAGTACACAAAGAACATTGTCTAACTTGAACTTTTTAAGAGTAGAAGGAAGAGTAGTTGAACCAGAGTAAGTTATTGACAACTCATTACCATCCCCAATCTTTATGTCATCATTGCCATCATAAGGATTATGCAAGGAAAGATTTTCTAGGTCAGACGTGACATGGCGGGAAGTACCACTGTCAAGAAGCCAATTTGGATTTTTAGATGTTGTCGTATAATTAGCTTTAGGCTGCCATGGAGTTGAGGAGGTGGTGTGGTTTGTCGGGACTGGTTGTAGCTTGTATGATTGACACCGCTTGACTGTGTGTCCTTGGATCCCACAAAGTTGACAGTAGCCAAAATAGGGACGTTGCTGGCGATTTTGGTTATTGCGTTGAGTCTGTCCTGCTTTTCTGTTCGTGAAAGTTAAGTTTGCATTGCTCTGAACAATTTTCTCTCCATGAATGGCATAGCTCACTTAACGACTCCACCACACACTCCTCAGCACAATGGCATGTCAGAAAGAAGGCACTTGCACATTGTTGAAATTGGTTTAACACTCTTGTCCCATACATCCATACCATTATTTTATTGGACTTATGCTTTCTCTACAGCTGTATATCTCATCACTAGGATGCTCACTCACACCATTCATCTTCAATCCCCATATGAAAGAATCTTTAATTCCACCCCCAACTATTCTAAACTCAAGATATTCGGTTGTCTCTGTTACCTGTGGATAAAACCATACAACTCACATAAGCTAGAGTCTAACTCTAAACCATGTGTATTTTTGGGTTATTCTAATTCCCAAAGTGCTTACTTTTTTCTTGATCCAAATACTTCTAAACTCTATGTATCCAGACATTTAAAATTTATGGAAAACATGTTCCCATTTACACAACTCCAAACCCGACGAAGTTGAACCTTCAACAATTACTCAAGCCATGAAAGACCAAAAATGGCGTCTAGCCATGTCAGATGAGTTCAATGCACTGGTGCAAAGTGGAACTTGGCAATTAGTTCCCTATTCTCCAACATAGAACTTGGTGGGCTATAAATGGATTTTTAGAATCAAACGTAAATCTGATGGTTCTGTTAATAGGTATAAAGCTCGCTTGGTTGCGAAAGGGTTTCATCAACGCCCAGGAGTAGATTTTCATAACACCTTCAACCCTGTGGTTAAGCCAACTACAGTTCGGATTGTCCTCAGCATTGCTGTCAATTAAGGTTGGTCACTACGTCAACTAGATGTGAACAATGCTTTTCTCCAAGGTCACTTGTATGAAGATGTGTATATGGTACAACCTTATGGTTTCATTGACAAAGATAAACCAGATTATGTGTGCAAATTAAAGAAAGCCATCTATAGATTATGACAGGCACCTAGAGCTTTGTATCAAGAACTTAAATCTTTTCTCTTACTTTTTGGGTTCAAAATTTTTTTGGCCAATACTTCTCTCTTTGTATTTAATGATGGCCATCACATACTCTATCTACTAGTCCATGTCGATGATTTAATCATCACTGGCGATCAGCCCCAGAAGCTTAATGAGTTTGTTTCCATCCTTGCCAACAAGTTTTCACTGAAGGATCTCGGTCCTTTGTCCTACTTCTTAAGTGTCGAGATCGTCCCTAATGACAAAGGACTTGTTTTGTCACAACAAAGGTATATCATGGAGTTGCTCTCCAAGACCAATATGTTAGAAGCAAAGCCGGTTCTCACACCTCTTCCTACCAATGCATAGTTAACTCTTTACACTGGTACATCCTTAACCGACGTAACTGAATACAGAACCATCATGGGAAGCCTTCAATATCTACTCATTAGCTGGCCAGACATTGCCTTTGTCATCAACTGCCTCTCTCAATTCATGCACAAGCCAACTTCAGACCATTGGACCTATGTCAAACGACTACTCCACTATTTATCAAGTACAATTAATGATGGTATTCAATTATGTTGCAAGTTTGGTTGGAATTTACATGCATTTTCTGATGCGGATTGGGGAAGGAAAAAGGATGATTTTTCATCCACCGGAGCATATATAGTCTACCTTGGTCATAATCCTATCTCTTGGAGCTCACAGAAATAGAGAACTATGGCTCGATCCTCCACCAAGGCTGAATTCCACTCCATTGCCAATACCACTGCTAAAGTACAATGGATTTGTTCCTTGTTGTCT
Source organism: Mallotus repandus (assembly GCA_949671775.1). NCBI lineage: Eukaryota > Viridiplantae > Streptophyta > Magnoliopsida > Malpighiales > Euphorbiaceae > Mallotus > Mallotus repandus. Next base: position 21,665 of record CATIWM010204014.1, on the reverse strand, counting down.
GAGCTCTTCATTCAAGTGCCATCTAGCCCCGTTATCTACTACGATAATGTTGGTGTCACCCAACTTTGTTCAAATCTGGTGTTCCATTCAAGAATGAAACATGTAGCCATTGACTTTCACTTCATCCGAGAGCAAGTACAAAGAGGTGTCATTCGTGTTGCCCATGTATCATTAGCTGATCAACTTGCTGATGCACTCACCAAACCTCTCCCTCAGCCATGATTTCTTCAGCTTAAAGACAAGATTGGACTCCTCTCCCGCAATCCATCTTGAGGGGGCACGTTAGAGGATTATACTCCTTGATTTCAGGAAACTACTTTGTATAGTTTTCAATTGTATTTAAACTTCAAATGTATATTTTTTGTTATAGAATCTCTACATAATAGCTAAATTAGTTATGTAAACTGCTATATATAATGTCTTTCTCTCAATCAAATACAATCAATCATTCTCTCAAAAACTCTTAAATATTACACTATAAACATTTCCAAGAAATTTCAGAGATTCCAAGGTGGCGAAGATGACAAATCTTCTAGGAAAAAAACCAATGCATGCTCAACGTGCAAGTCAAGTTAAAAGGGTTGATTTAACACATTTTTGCACATGGCCTCACATTTTCTATATTGATATTGACTTGATTGATCTCCATTTGTGCTTCATCTCTGCCATTGTCTTCAGTAATTTTAGCTTCTATTACAGTTGCCTCTAATTCTTCACTTGTGACAAGCATATGATCCACATCCTGCATGACATCTTATCACCACTTGGCTCTAACAAACTTGTGGAGACTTAAACCATCCGCTGTGAATTGGGTCATGAAGACTTGAGTCATTGCACTATCAAGTAGAATATTGCTCGGCTTCAAGTCATAATGAATGATTTATGTTCCATAATGATGATGAAGATAATGTATGGCAGATGCCACATCAATTGCAATGAAAAAGGTTTAAATTTCTTGACTGAGTAACACCATTTTCATCTTGATGCAATCACATTTCGAAATATTGAAAGTCACTTGCTTTAAAATGAATGCTAGAGTGGAATTTATGACACTAAATCCTAATCTATTCATCAATTCTAATTCTTATTTACTTATTGCACTTTCTTGAAATCACTATGATATCAGATTTATTAATAATGAAATTTTTTATCTATTTTGAGTGTATTATATTGGCTAATTAAATTGATAACCTATAGATACACATTATATTTTTATTAATCATACATAAAATATTTCTATTAATCATCGAGTGTAATCCACTTGAAATAGAAAGAAAAAAAAAAGGAAAACAATTTTTTTTTGGGTTGAATCAACAATACAATACAGTACATTACTTGAATTGTCCATCTTTAGCAAAAATAATAGAAGCCCATTTCAAAGCCCATGCCCATTAAATTCACCAACAATACAGCATAACGAATTAATTATCCAACAAGCTTATTTCCATCGGAGGCAGCAATTTCAACGTCTTACCTGATGGCCTCCACCACCACATACAGAGATCGGACGATGGAGGTTTCTTGGATTCCCAGGCCAATCATTGAAGCTTTTTTGTTGAACTCAGATCTTGAAGAAATTGATGGTGAAGCATATGGCTTTGAAGGGGATATTAACAAAACACCAGTGAATTTGATCTTTTTGATATTTAATTACTTTTAAATTAGAAAATTTTGAATATGAATTTCAATCAGAAATATGAACATATAAATTTCAAGTTTTCAGCCAATTGGCTTTAAAAATGTAGACCGCAGGTGTATTGGTCACCTTATATGCAGATTATTTGTTTTGCTTGACTGGCTTTATGTCCAAGTCTCCTATTATTGTTCTTATGCTGTCAGGAATCAACAATCGTATTTGTTTTCAAATTCCTGATGAAATCAAGGGCCAACATATATTCCTTAGAATTTGCATGTGACTATGCCATAAAATTTGCAAAACTAGGTAGGTAGTGAAAAAGAAACCGCAAAACTACAAATTCATATCTACATTTTACTAAACGACAAAATAAATGTTTCTGCAGCACCCTTTTGAGTCACTTATCGAATTACATATTCTATAAAACGAAGAGAACAAAATATTTTGTTTAAAACATATTTGAAACTTGAAATAATTCAACAAAATTTTAAGTTTATTTGCTGAAATAACACCTCTTCCTAAAATATGAGTAAGATTTCATGTAGATGCTTGGATGCCACAGCTTAAGTCCCTGCAGACCAATCCAAATCATAATAAAAATATGAGATACTTCAAATTATAAGACACTGAAAATGTTCAGATTTTTCTTATTTCATCTTATATGTTAAAAAGAAACTAACTCATAATTGATGTTGTTAGGTTTAAGTGGCAAAAAGATTGTATTCCCTTAAATAAAAGTATTGAATTCAAGTTTTTTGTATAAAGAAAGAACTACTGAGAGTGCTTCACCCTCCACTTGGCCCGATCCAATCTGAATAGTTTAAAACTCTTACCTATTTGTAGACGTGAGGCAACAATTCGTTAGTCCCTACGAGTACTAACACAAAGGAAAGCCTTTGTGATGATATTTAGTTTTCTTGTAACATCCCTCATATTCATCTGATTTCCTAGTAGATCTGATGAGCATGCAAGTCCTGTTTTTAGGACTGATACGTGACTTTTTTATGCATTCCCTCCTTCTAGTCTCAAATCTTCAATATTTACATTGTCTTCTTGGATCTCTACACTATCATCATCATCAATGTTGTTCTCCTCTGCAGTCTCTGTTGCCCCCAATTCACCTACTGCGATAAGTAAAGGGTGCACTACATGCATGACCCGTCTTGGGCGATTAGCTCTAACAAAGTTATGGAGATTTAAACCATCTCTGAACACTTCATCAGTTGGTCTCCTTCCTATGAAAATCTCCTGCAAAATTATTCTAAAGTTGTAGACATCTCCATATGTTGTTACTTCGCCGCCTACTCCATACTCTGCAATGCAAGTATATATTAGTATAAGATTTCATAAGAATGTTAGTGATGTTGGTTTTGTTGGCAAAAATCCCATCCCACATTGCTTTATTAGTATAAAGAGGGGAAGTTATTTGGTTATAAAAGAACTTCCTCACCTCCTTTTGTAAACCATCCCTTCCATCCCAATTGCCTCCTCTCCTATATTTAGGCAATTAATTATTTCTCTCTCTCTTTTATAATATTTTCTCAATTAGTGAAATATTATTTTGCTAGGATCCAAGGACGTAGGCATAATTGGCTGAACCTTATTAAATTTTGGTATTCTTTTTTATGTCTATTTAATAGTCATTGTCAGGTATAATTGTCATGAACTATTGTGCTATTAAATTACTTGTCATGGTAAAATTTTGTCTAAGGAGTATGATTTTTAAGTGGGACCATTGTGACCCTACCACTTTTTTCTGGGAATCTACCTTGGGGTGATTTTTTAGTAAAATTGTTTTTCACTCTAGTCACCTGGATAATAGTTCTCAAGGTGAACTTGTTATTACTGGTGGAAATTAACCTAAATTCCACAATAATTGGTATTAGAGCTTTTATTTTATTTTAGTATGCCCTATGATTGTGGTTAGGCTGATCTTCCACATTAGAAAAAATTTTCTTGGGCTAATTGGCATTCCACATTGACAGCTATTAAATAAAATTTGTAGCAGAAATGGCAGACAACATAAAAGTACCCACATCGACGTCAACAGCTTCTTCATCTTCAATTTTGGCAAAAAATGCTATGACAAATGCTAGATTTATAATAGAGATTTTTTATGGCACCGGTTATTTTGGCAGATGGCAAAGTGAGGTTCTAGATGCTCTCTTTTAGTAAGGTCTAGACGTTGCTATTGAAGGAGAGAAACCAGATGATCTTAAGGAGAAAAAATGGAAGATGATAAATAGATTGGCATGTAGTACTATTTGATCGCATCTTTCCAGAGAGCAGAAGTATGCATTTTCTAAAGAAACTTCTATAAGTAAATTGTGGAAGGCACTGGAAGAGAAATTCTTGAAGAAAAGCTGTCAGAACAAGCTCTACATGAAAAAAAGATTGTTCCGCTTCAACTATATTCTAGGTACCACTATGAATGATCACATTACTAGCTTTAATCAACTGGTGACTAATCTGATGAATATGGACGTGACTTTTAAAGATGAAGATCTAGCTCTGATGTTGATGGGATCACTTCCTGATGAGTGTGAGTATCTTAAAACTACTATACTTTATGGGAAGGTTGATGTGTCTCTCAATGAAGTAACGGTTGCCTTGTATAGTTATGAATTGAGAAAGAAAGAAAAGTAAGAAAATACAAGTGTACAAGCAAAAGCTCTTGTTGTTAGAGGTTGTTCGCAGATTCAGAATTAAGGAAGGAGAGGGAGATCTAAGTCAAAGTCCAGACTGAGTAAAGATGAATGTGCTTTTTATCGAGGAAAAGGGCATTGGAAGAAAGATTGCCCCGAGCTAAAAAATAAAGGCAAACCTGAAAGGGAAAAGGTTGTCCTAAATTCAAATATAGCTGAGTGTGATGATGCAGATTCAGACATATCAATTGCTGCTACACCATCGATCATCAATTCTAGTTCAGGGTTACTAGATTCAGCTTGTAGCCACTATATGACCCCCAATCCAGAATGGTTCTTTGATTTTAAAGAACTAAAAGATGGAGTTGTGTACATAGCAAATGATGTCCCTCTTGTCACATATGGGATTGGTTCAATTCACTTGAGGAATTAGGATGGATCAATCAGAACCTTAACAAGTGTTCATTATGTACAGGATTTAAAGAAGAATCGCATCTCTGTGGGAACCTTAGAGTCAAAAGGTTTTGAAGTGAGGGTGAAAGATGGGATAACGAGGATCATCTCTGTGCACTTGTGATAATGAAGGGAATCCGGAAAAGAAATAATGTGTATTACTTTCTAGGTAGTACAATTGTTGGGACAGCAGCAGTTACAGCTTCTACCGATGATCAAGAGTCAGAAGCAACCAAGTTATGGCATATGCGATTGGGGCATGCTAGAGAAAAATCCTTGAAATTACTGATAGATCAAGAATTATTGAAAGGAGCATGGGCTCAAAAATTGGATTTTGGTGAGCATTGCATCAAAGGGAAGAAGACAAAGGTGAAATTTGGAATAGCAATCCATGATGCTGAGGGTATTTTGGATTATGTTCATTCAGATGTGTGGGGGCCTTTTAAGACAACTTTATTGGGAGGAAAACACTATTATGTTACCTTTGTTGATGATTTTTCCTGGAGAGTTTGGGTGTATACAATGAAGACGAAGGATGAGGTGTTGGGAATTTTCCTTAAATGGAAAAAGATGGTGGAGACTCAAGTAGGAAGAAAGTCAAACGTCTCCATACAGACAATGATGGAGAGCTAAAAAATTATCCATTTTTGAAAGTCTATGAAGATGAAGGTATTGTTAGACACTTCACCATCAAAAATACACCACAACATAATGGAATGGCAAAGCATGTGAACTGGATATTGCTGGAGAAGCTTCAGTGTATGTTGTCCAATTAGGCAAAGAATTTTAGGCTGAGGCTTTAGTATATGCTTGTCACCTTGTCAACCATTTACCATCGACTACTATTGGTGGTAAAACGCCATTAGATAAATGGTTTGAAAAACCTGCTACAGATTATGATTCCTTACATGTGTTTGGTTCCACTACATATTACCATGTTAAGGAATCAAAGTTGGATCTAAGAGCAAAAAAGGCAATCTTTAAGGGGATCACCTTTGGTGTGAAAGGCTATAATCTTTGGTGTCTAGAAATAAAGAAAGTAATCTTCAGCATGGATGTTACCTTTAATGAATCTACCATGTTGAGAAAGGTAACTTCTGAAATTATAGAGCAGACAGATGGTACTCCCAAACAGGTGGAGTTTAATGGCATCATAATTGTCCTAGCCAACAAAGAAACTGATGACAACTCTCCTATGGTAGAAGAAAAGTAAAATGAAGAAGAGATTTAGACCCAAGAATCTCCACAACAACATGAATCAATTGCACTCAGTAAGGGAAAGAGGACCATTAGACAACCTGCTCGCAATGATAATATGGTCGCTTCTGTATCACTAATTACAATTGATGACGTTCCTGCCACTTTTATTGAAACAATTCAAAGTTTAGAATAGAAAAAGTGGAGGATCGCCATGAATAAAGAATTGCAGTCCCTTCAGAAGAATCAGACATTGAAGCTAGCTAGTCTTCTAAAGGGAAAGAAGACAATTGGGTATAAATGGGTATATGCAAAGAAAGATGGATTTCCTAACAAGGATAATGTTTGCTACAAAGCAAGATTGGTTGCTAAAGGCTACACACAGATGGAGGGAGTTGATTATAATGAAGTATTTTCTCCAATTATAAAGCATTCCTCCATTAGTATTTTGTTGGCTTTGGTAGCATAGTTGGATTTGGAACTAGTTTAGAAGAATGTAAAAACTGCATTTTTACATGGAGACTTAGACGAGGAAATCTATATGATTCAGCCAAATGGATTCAAAGTTGCTAGAAAAGAAAAAGATGGTATGTAAATTGGAAAAGTCACTGTATGGATTGAAGCAATCTCCAAGGCAGTGGTATAAGCAATTTGATAAGCTTATGATAAGGAAAAAGTACACAAGAAGCAAATATGATCATTGTGTGTATTTGTGCAAGCTACAAGAAGGATCCTATATATATATCTTCTTCTTTATGTTGATGATATGCTGATAGCTTCCAAGAGTCAGATAGAAATTGAGAAATTGAAGACTCAATTAAACAGGGAGTTTGAGATGAAGGATCTCAGTTAAGCAAAGAAAATTCTTGGCATGGAGATATCTAGAGATAGGAAATTGGGAAGGCTTTGTTTATTTCAAAAAGAATATCTGAGGAAGGTACTTGATGATACACAAAAATTCTAACCAATCACGTATGGACACGTGTAAAGGAACTCTACCTCTAGGCCTACATGGCACTTCCTTTGACCAGGTAGACTTGCCAACTTAGAGGGTATAATCCCCCACGAAAAATGTGCTTTTGACAGACTTTGCTCCTTCCTGAGAGGAAGATGCCATTCTCTCATAGAAAAATCTCACCTACCTCCTCCTGACAAGCATTTAATGCATGTCCATCAATCCCTACTCACTAACAGAGCTACTGCCTTGAGAAGCGCGCCCTTAGGAAGAGCACCCACACGTGCACCAACCACCCCCTGCATCCCATGACCTCGACCAACCACAGCGTGACACGTCATTGTCCTACCCAGGTATAAAAGGAGAAAACCCGACAGCGAGAGATAACTTTCCACTAACTTTTCTCTCTCTTATCTTCTTCTTCCTTTTCTTTTCTCTGAACTAAAACTTCTTCTTCTTCTTCTTCGCATCCCAAAAAATATAATCAACCATTCTTATTGAAAGAAACCCCATTTTTCCTTCATTTTACTCTCTTAGGAATTACACTCTCTTAAAGCCATCGACTAACTTTGCCATCGGAGGGATTTTGGGTCTTCCAAAACCCTTCACTTTAGTTTTATTTGATCATTTGCAGAGTCAAAGGCTAAGTTGGAGCTGGAGATTCAGAACCCCCTCATCAAATGGCGCCGCCTGTGGGAAAAGGATGATATTTATTACTTAAATGGTTATTGATGATACATAAAATATACACTTCCAATAGAAGCCCGACATGTGGAAAGTAGTTTTATCTTATGTACCACCTCAGTCTACTTTTGACTTGCTGACTTTTGAACCTTCAAGAATCAAGTCAAAGTTGGACATCACTAGAGGGAATTTCCTTCTAAGGACACTAAGTCCCGATACCCAAGAGGAGTATCTCTCTCAGAAAATTGCTCAAAGTTCCAAGTGTGGGATCTCTCTTTGGACAAATCCTCTATCCGGATAAATCCTCTCACCGGCTCAGAGGCTTCTCCTGAAAACCGCCATCCTATCAGTCACGGTAGCTGACAGGATTATCTTCCCAAGAAATCCACTCATTATACCTACCACTTCTATACCCTACACAAGCGATCTTGGCTGTCCATTTCTATTGATCTTGGTCGTCAATCTCCACCTACTAAGCCTATAAAAGGATCCCTCCAGCTGCTGAAAGAAGGTCCACCTTCTCTCTTCTCATTCTTAATTTTTCTCTCTATTTATTATCTCCAAACAACCACTATTCACATCATACACACATAAACACAACCGTTCATCTTCTTCTTCATCTTTATATTCAATGTTCAGGCTCTCAAGCCTATTTTATGTTGATCAAAACATTAACTTAAGCATCGGAGGGGTTTTGGGTTACCAAAACCCTGCCCAAAACACTTGCTGGAATTATCCCCAGAGACTCTTTTTCCTCTCAAGAATTCTACCTTTCATCCATGGGAGTTCAAGCATGTGGCCTCCAAATCTTTCAACATATATGCTAGAGCTGTAGCTAGGGCAAAAGAATTATGACCAATCAAAATGATGTCATCTGTGGGGAGAAAGGATTGTTTTTTTTCTTAAAAAGTTTTCCTTTTTCCTTTAAATTTCTGTATTCACACATATTCTTGATTTACAAGAGAAAAATCATTGTACTTATATTATTCTCTTTGCCTTTACATTTTATTTATTGAAAATAAAAGAGAATTGCAAGAGTTGTGCATTTGTGTTTTTGCCTTCTTCTTTATTTTTCCTTCATTGAAAATGAAAGAGGAATTATAAAAAGGAACAAAGTTGTTTTATTCAAATAATTTGGAGAAATGAGCATATTGGTTTATTGTCATAAACTTGAGAAATCAACTTCCCGCTAGCTTTAAGTGATGAAGCCTCATTTCAATTTTACAAGATTCAATGAATAGTGATTTAACACCTCCTACCTTACCCCTGGAAGCATCTCATGAGTAGATAATGCCCACAATCCATCTCTTCAAAGGAAAAATTACTTTATTTCAATTGTTTCCTAGTCAGATAGGAAAATTCTTTGAAGTTCATATGGAATCTTTATTTTTCCTGATAGACGCCTCTTTCCTGGGAAGAATCATTTTCGTAATCAGTTGCTTCCTACCTAGAAGCTGGAATTCTCCTGAGCATTGACGTCACTCAGGATATTGAAGATTGTCATTTTATCTACCTTAGAGGTTGAAGAATATTACCATGAAAAGCTCATAGAGGAATGAATCTCTTTGCTATTCCTGGAATCTCCAAGGCTCATTTTCTATTTGGATTTATCTATTTAGTTCTAATTAAATTACTACAAGAAGTCTTCAAGGCTGATTACAACCTATTCGATAAGTTTTCTTTATCTCATGTTTTAAACTAATATGCTCTAATAATTATTTTATAATGATGCATGATTTAGTCCATTTATATGAAGCATGAACTTCATCCTACATAGGAAAAGACCTAACTTCATACTCCTACTCAGAAGGGAGGTCTTTTCTAGTCAGACTTTACCTAGGTTTATCCTACCTAACCTCTAAGGCAATATCCTGACTCTCGAGAACTTCTCTATAATGAGAAAATTCATATTCAAGTAGGTCAAATCATCTGCCATGACATTTTAATTATTATATGTCTGAAATACGTCAATGTGACATTCAAGTTTAAGAATATGCATACTTTTCTTGTGTTATTGTTAACATATTCAAGTTTAAGAACGAGATTTTTCCTGGAAGTGAAATCTCCATCATCAGTATAAAGAAAGTATTCTCCATTTATTTAGACATGAAAGTCATCACTAGGAGAAGGCAAGAGAAAAAAACTCCTCCACAGAGTTATCCTCTCAAGTACTTCAACTCCCTTATGGGAACAAAATTTTCCTCATAAGAAATTCTCAACAAAGATTCACCTCCCCCATGAGAGTAAAAATTCCTTTGTAGGAAGTTCAATGGAAGATTCAAATCTCCCTAAAGGAGACAAAATTTACTTCATAAGAGCATCTACATGTATATCTCAAGCCCCCTCAAGGAAGAAAAATTTCCTCCAAATGAAATCCTCAGAGGTTAACCTCCCCAATGGAGCGAAATTTTCCTATAAAGGAACATTATACAAATCAATTTCCTTATATTATGAGGAATACCTCTAGAAGTGCGGTGAACCAAAAAGAGTGCATTCAAAATCTATCAATCACACAAAATCTTCAGAAGTGAGACTAAATCAATTGCTCCAATGTAAGCACCTACGCAAGAATTATCCCATAAGGGAATCAATCAAAATACTCTCCACAATTGAGAACTTCCTCTCATGAATCATCCCACTGAGGATACCAAATCCTACTTCCAAATTAGTCCTCCAGAAGTGAGGCACACTCCATACATGAGAATCCATGCCATGAGGGTTTAAGAAATACAAATCCTCCCAAGGCACCAACCAACCTTCTCAAGAAGGCCCTCCCCAAAGAGAATCAATTAAATTTGGAAGTCAAAATCTCTCCATAAGTGAGAGTTCCATGTCCCCATGGACTTATGGTTCAAAAATCCTCCCCAAAGAGAATCAATCAAATCACAAAAATCATGTCCCTAAGGACTCTCAAGGAAATTTTCAACACTCAACTACTAGGAACACTCCTAGATCTTGAAAGTCTCTCCAGATGAGGACCTCTATGAGGAAAAGAAACAAAATTGGAACCCAAGATCTCATACAAGCTAGGAATGTCCTAATTAAGAGAATCAAATAAGAATCACCCAACTATACTCTTTCGTCTAGAACATCTGTTGTAGACTTAGAGTGGGGGACATCTGATGATACACAAAAAATACACTTCTAATAGAAGCTCGACATGCAAAAAGTAGTTTTATCTTATGTACCACCTCGGTCTACTTTTAACTTGTTGGCTTTTCAACCTTTAAGAATTAAGTCAAAGTTGGACATCACTAGAGGGAATTTCCCACTAAGGACACTAAGTCCTGATTGGGTATCTCTCTTAAGAAATCTCTCTCAGAAAATTGCTCAAGTCCTAATAGTGGGATCTCTCTCTAAATAAATCCTCTCACCTACTCAGAGGCTTCTTCTGACAACTGTCTTCCCATCAGTCACTGTAGCTAACAGGATTATCTTCTTAAGAAATCCACTCATTATACCTACCACTTCTAGACCCTACATAAGCGATTTTGGTCGTCCATTTCTATTGATCTTGGTCGTCCATCTCCACCTACTAAGTCTATAAAAAGCTTCCTCCAGCTGCTGAATGAAGGTCCACCTTCTCTCTTCTCATTCTTCATTTTTCTCTCTATTTATTATCTTCAAACAACCACTACTCACATCATACACACATAAACATGAATGTTCATCATCTTCTTCATCTTTATATTCAATGTTCAGGCTCTCAAGCCTATTTTATGTTGATCAAAACATTAATTTAAGCATCGGAGGGGTTTCAGGTTACCAAAACCCTACCTAGAACACTTGCATGAATTATCAATAGAGGCTCTTTTTCCTCTCAGGAATTCTACCTTCCATCCATAGGAATTCAAGCATGTGGCCTCCAAATCTTTCAACATGTGTGCTGGAGCTATAGCTAAGGAAAAGGAATTATGACCCATCAATTATCATTTTTCCATAAAATTTCTCTCTTCATTTACGTCATATATTTGCAAATGAGAAAAGTTATGGTTATGTTTTATCCTTTGTTCTCTTTGCATTTTCTCCACCGAATGGCCAATAAAAAAGTTCATGGAGCTATGCTTTGGTCTTTTCTTTATTCTTCATATTTCTTCATTAAAAGTTAAGAAATATTTGAGGTGACGGTGGATAAGAAATTGAATGCATGTTTTGTTCTGTTGCACAAAAATTATTGAGTCATTGTTATTGGTGTTATATTTCTTTTGCTCTTAAAAAAGAATTTGTGATCTCTATGAAGGTGGAGCCAATATGTCCGCTAGAAGAAGATATGAATCAATATAAAAAAATGGACAAATCTTCTAAGATGGTTCCTGACAATCACAAATGATGAGTGTGCCCACTAGGTTCCTGAGAGAGCTGCTGGGAAAAGTAGATTATATGGTTGATGCAAAAAAAAAAAGATTTAAATCCTTACATGGAGACACCCAACTGGGTACTAAGAGTAATACCCCTTCAAGGTGATAAGGAACCTATACCAGAAAATTCCTGCATGTGATTTACAAGCACCTTGGAGTAGATGACTCCCAAATGGATTCTTTTAATGGAGATAACACCAACTAGAGAGGAACTTCTAGGGAACATCTATATGGGAGACTTATGTGACCTTTATATTCCTAGAAGTTTCTAAATTGTCCTATATGGAAATCCAAACAAGTGGTGAATACTTGGTCCACTTTGGCTATTCATTATCCATTTGGCTTTTTGTAAATGGACGCATGGACTCCCTTTTGAAGAAGGGAAAATTATTTATTGAAGTGATTATACTTTCTCTCTGGCAAAAAGACTTTATCTTTTGAAGCTCTTCTCTTTATATATATGATGATAATTGGCTCTCCTTTTGAGAAGGCGATGTTCTCTTATAACATCTTACCAAAAGGACCTACTGCATAGGTATCCCTAGAAGGGAAGCCAATCAGGAATTTCACTATGTAAATGTCATCCAGACAGGAATTCGTCTGGAAGGAGAAATATCCTCGGTGTATCAAATATTTCTAACTTCCCCTTGGGAGCAAAATTTCTTTTATTAGAAATTTATAATCAAATATCTGAATCTCCCCCAAGGGAGTGTAATATACTTAACATGATTATCTACTAAGGATTATCTATTTAGGAATATATACCTCCTATATAGGAGTGATATTTCCTCCATAAAAAATGTCCATTCAAGAATCTCTATCTCCAATAAACGAGTAAAATTTTCCCTCTGGAAATGCCTACCTAAAAACCACTAATTCCCCCAAGGGAAAGAGTGTTAATAATGCATCCTTACAAAGGAAAAATTACTCCATTTCAAAAATAGTGATTTATCTATGAAGATGTTCACCAAGTAGACAAAATGATCCTTTAAAGGTCACATAAAATCTTTATTTTTCTCAGGTAGCATTATTTCCCCAATCAGTTACTTTCCAGACAGGAAATCAAGAATTCTCCTGAGCACGCTACTCAGGAAAATTGAGAATTGTCTTCTTCCCTACATCAAAACTTGAGGAATATCATCAAGAAAAGCTCATAAGGGAATGAATCCCTCTATTACTCTACTCAGTTCAAAAACAATGGAAGATAATTACATTCCCTTATTCTATTGGGTGTTCCTATTCGGATTTAAAATATTAAGAGAAGTCTTCAAGGCTGATTACAACCTATCCTATAAGTTTTCTTTATCAAATATATTGAATCAATATGTTCTAATTATCCGTTTATAGTGATACATGTTTTAGTCTTATTCACATAAAGCATGAACTTCATCCTATACAAGAAAAGACCTGACTTCATACTCCCACTCTAGAGGAAGGTCTTTCTTGATCAAACTTTACCTAATCTAATTCTGCCTAACCTCTAAGGCAATATCTTAACTCTCAACATTTTCCCTATAATGGGAAAACTCCTATTCAAGTCTTTAATGACTTGATCACCAATAAAGCTAATATTTTGGCTTTTTAAAGGAATAACTTTTGTTTGCCATAACTTGCATAAGTTGTTAAATCTCATATGGGCTACAATGATAAATTTTCTTCCTCTTATAGTTGTTAAATCATTTAACATGAAATTTTAATTATTATATGTCTCAAATTACTTTTTTGGGAATTGTGTTGCATATCATTTGTTAGTGTAAGTGTAACTCTTTTCCATAATTTTTTCATATAGATGAAATATGACATTTAAGTTTCAAAAATATGCATATTTTTCTTATGTTATTGTTAATATATTCATGAACAGGATTTTCCTAAGAGTGAAATCTCCATCTTCAATGGAAAGAAAGCATTCTCCATTTATCCAGACATAAAAGTCACCACTTGGAGAAGTTAAGAGAAAAACTTCCCCCTCAAAAATATCCTCTCAGATTCTTCAGCTCCCTCATGAGAGCAAACTTTCCTCATAGGAAATTCCCAACAAAGATTTCTACCTCCCCCATAGGAGTGAAAATTGCTTTATAGAAAATTCAGTGGAAGATTCGAATTTCCCTTAAGGGAGACAAATTTACTTCATAGAAGCATCCATATGGATATCTTAAGCTCTCTTAAAGAATAGACATGTCCTACATATAAAATCCTCAGAGCTCAACCTCCCTTAAGTAAGAGAAATTTTCCTCCAAAGGAATATATACTCAAGAATCACTAACTCCCCATGGGAGCAACATTTCCTTCATTGGAAATGTATATTTAGAAATCATTAACTCCTTAAAGGAGAGAATATCAACTGCCTAAGAGACCCACATGAGGGGCAGACTCTAAATCCTACTTCCAAATTAGTCCTTCAAAAGTGAGGCACTCTCCATAAGTGAGAATCCATGCCATTAGGGTTTAAGAAACACAAATCCTCCTAAGGCACCAACCAACCTTCTAAAAAAGGCTCTCCCTTAAGAGAATCAATTAAATTTGGAAGTCAAAATCTCTCCATAAGTGAGAGTCCCATGGCCTCATGGTATAAAAATAATCCTCAAGGAGAATCAATCAAATAAAAAAAATGTCCCCTAGGACTCTCAAGAAAACTTCCAACACTCAAATATTAGGAACACTCTTAAAGTATGAAAGCCTCACCAGGTGGGGAAACCTCTTTGAGGAAAAGTAATAAAAATTGGATCCCAAGATCCTCTATAAGAAAAGAATCCTCTAATCAAGGAAGAACTGCCAACTATACTCTTTCATCTAGAACATTCTAGACTCAAAGTGGAGGGACTACTGATGATACACGAAAAATCCCTCCAATGAAAGGAGGACACCTGTAAGAAAGGCTCCACTTTCTAGACATGTCATCAATCTTTTTTACTCTTTGATTTGCCAACTAGGACGTAATGGTACTGAAGAAGGTTTCATGTTCCATTGAGAAAATCCCATCTCTCTCAGGATAATTCCTCCCACCTGAGAGATGGCCATTACTGACATGCATTAAATGCATGCCCATCAACCTTACTTCTAGCTGACACAACCACCTACTCATATCCATAGACTCTCACATGTTCCAATGCCACTGTAGCATCAACTTTTTGGCCAATCTAATCATTACTTTTCACCAAACCCAAGCAAATATATAGGAACAAAAAGGAGGGAAAAAGGGTAAGATCTTACACTACTACTGCTCTTTTTCTTCTTTTCTTTTCTTCCATTTTTTCGTTCACAACTAAGATAGAGCACCCATTTTTCCTTTTCTTCTCTCTTCTTGGCTTGTTCTTCTTTTCTTTTAAATTTGAATCTCCTAATGTATCTTATAGTAATACTTCAAATCTTTCTACTTCTCCAACTGAAATAAATCATCTTCATTAAAAGAGTACCCCATTCCCCTTGCTTAATCTAGAGTACCTCTTTATTATATAAAGCTCAGTTATTATTCCATAATCACTCAGAGGAATTTTCCTGACTTGGCCTTCGAAGGGGTTTTGGGCATCCAAAACCCTCTTCACCAAGGTCTTTTATCAATTTACAGGATTCCAAGGCTGAATTAGAGCTAGAGATTCGAAACACCACCATCAAATGGCACCGTCTGTGGGAAAGGATGATTTTTGTTTCTTGAAAGGTTATCTTTTTCCATTAAAATTTTTTGCATCATATATATTCTTCATTTACAAATGGAAAATAGTTGGCTTTGTATCTCCTCCTAATCTTTGTATTTTTCCATTAAAAGTCAAAGAAAGTAATATGGTGATGACAAAAAGTTTGAGCATATCTTTGTTATGTATTGTGGAAAGAATATTAGGTTATTGTTATTGTTGCTACCATTATCATTTCTTATTTTTGGAAAGAAATTTGTGATTTCCATAATAGTGGGATCAAGTGCGTCCCCTAGAAGAAAGCAAGAACTGATGGGAAATAAAGAAGTGACAAGGTTCTCTAAGATGGGTTTTAGACAACCATAAATGGTGAACGTGCCAATTGAATTCTTAAAGGAGTTAATGAAAAAAGTATATTATTTGGCTGACACTTTCAAGAGACAATAGGAAGTGAAAAACCTAGGCAGGAGATTTCTATATGGAGGCTCTCAAAATTCCCTATTTGGAACATTCTAGAGCTATTGAGCCCCTATGTGTAGAGCCGATAAGTATATCAAACAAGACAATGCTTTTCACACCATCAAGTTGGCACCTAAGCACCAGAAGGGTCTAGAAGGATTTTCCCACTCAGAAGGATCTAAAGTAAGTATAAGCACTGTGTAGATAAGCCCAATCAGGGAAGTTCTTGTATTTCCTATTCGGACACTCAGAGCAGACAAATCCTGAACAAGTTCTCATTGGTATTCTACATGGAACTTCAAACATCAAAGGAAATACTACCAAATTGAAGGTGCATTTTTTCTCATTTTCTTAGTGGGTTCATTGATGCTCTCTTATTTTGTAAAGACCAAGTGGTAAATGTTTGCTCTCTTTTGGCTATCTATTATCCCTCTAATAATTTTGTAAATTAATGGGTGCATTCTCCCTTGGGGAGAAGAATTTTCTCTGTTGGAATGTTTCTATTTAAATTGCTATGTGGTTGAGTCTCCCTTTGAAAAGGGGACGTTTTCTTTTGAAGCATCTCTCTTTATACGAATGGTAAACCTTGGATGTTCTCTTAAGAAGGAGGCATTCTCTTATGGCTTATACTTTTATCTTCGAATTGATGACTCTTGAGACAATCACATCGTACTAGAAGATAGTATTCCTCTTTAGTACTTTATTCTTAAATATCGTTATGGCATTGCCCTAATAAGAATGACTAAGTGGGTGTTCCCACTTGAGGAACTAATTAAGCATCTCTTATATAAGAAGCTATATGGACAGGAATTCTCACATGGAAGAAAAATTTTCTCAATAGGAAATACCTACTCAGGTATTACCACCCTCCCAGGGGAGAAAATCCTACAATATGTTTATCTGGATACCTCAAACTCCCTAGAGGGGAAAAATTTCCTCCGTAAGAAATTATCAATTGAGGACTTCTCACTCTACTAAATGAAAAAATATGTTTTATATGAATGTCTATCTAGATGTCTCAAGCTCCCTTAAAGGAGAGAAATTTTCCTCCATAGGAAAATCTACTCAAGAAATTCTGTTAGAGGATTGTCACCTTCTCTTCCTCAAAGATAAGGACATATTATTAAGAAAAGTAGATTCACTCAGAGGAATTTTCCTGACTTGGCTGTCAGAGGGGTTTTAAGCATCCAAAACCCTCTTCATCAAGGTCTTTTATTTATTTGTAGGATTCCAAGGCTGAGTTGGAGCTAGAGATTCATAACACCATCATCAATACATAAAAATTCTGACCAATCACGCATGGACACGTGTAAAGGAACTCTACCTCTAGGCCTACATGGAACTTCCTTTGACCAGGTTGACTAGCCAACTTAAAGGGTATAATCCCCCGAGACAAATGTGCTCCTGACAAACTTTGCTCCTTCATGAGAGGAAGATGCCATTCTCTTATAGAAAAATCTCACCTACCTCCTCTTGACAAGCATTTAATGCATGTCCATCAATCCCCACTCATTGACAGAGCCACCGCCTTAAGAAGCACGCCCGCACGTGCACCAACCACCCCTTACATCCCATGACCTCGACCAACCATGGTGTGACACGTCATTGTCCTACCCATGTATAAAAGGAGAAAACCCGACAGCAAGAGATAACTTTCCACCAACTTTTCTCTCTCTTTTCTTCTTCTTCCTTTTTTTCTCTAAACCAAAACATCTTCTTCTTCTTCTTTACATTCTAGAAAATATAATCAACCATTCTTATTGAAAGAAAACCCATTTTTCCTTCATTTTACTCTCTCAGGAATTACACTCTCTTAAAGCTATAAACTAACTTTGGCATTGGATGGGTTTTGGGTCTTCCAAAATCGTTCACCTTAGTTTTATTTGATCATTTGCAGAGTCAAAGGCTGAGCTGGAGCTGGAGATTCAGAGCCTCCTCATTAATACTAAAACATTTTTGTATGAATGAAAAGTCAGAACTAGTTAGTACTCCACTTGCTCCTCATTTCAAGCTCAGTGCATCCATGTCACCAAATAATGATGCAGAATGGGAATACATGTCTAAAGTACCATATGCAAGTGTTGTTGGTAGCTTGATGTTTGCAATGGTATGTACGAGGCCCAATATTTCACAGGTAGTTGGGGTTTTGATTAGGTATATGCATGATGCTGGAAAGGAGCTTTGGCAAGTTGTGAAATGGATTCTATAGTATATTCTAAACGCCGTAGATGTTGGTTTGATATTTTAGCAAGATAAGCAAGGTGGTCAGTGTGTAGTTGGGTATTATGATTATGACTATGCAGGTGATTTAGACAAGCGTCGATCAACTACAGGTTATGTGTTTATTTTTGCAAAGGCACCAGTTAGTTGGAAGCTTACCTTACATCAACAGTGGCTTTGTCTACTACAAAGGCAGAGTATATGGCAATTACAGAGGCTGTGAAGAAGGCAATTTGGCTTTAAGGGTTGCTTGGTGAACTGGGAATGGAGCAGAAGCACATCAAAGTGCATTGTGATAGTTAGAGTGCTATTCATTTAGCAAAGAACCAAGTTTATTATGCAAGGATGAAGCACATCGATGTCTAATATCACTTTGTATGAGAGATTCTAGAAGAAGGTGGAGTCATAATCCAGAAGATTCGGACCACTGAGAATCCTACTGATATGATGACAAAAGTGGTAACTGCGGTCAAGTTTTTTAAGCATTGTTTATACTTGTTTAATATTGTTAAAAATTGAGAGATGAAATTTATAGACACTACTGAAGGTTGGATTTGTGAGAGAATTGTATGGAATTTTGCCAAGGTGGAGATTTGTTGGTTTTGTTGGCAAAAATCCCATCCTACATCGTTTTATTAGGATAAGGAGGGGAAGTTAATGCTTATAAAAGGACTTCCTCACCTCCCTTTGTAAACCATCCCTTCCATCCCAATTGCCTCCTCTCCCATATTTAAGCAATTGATTCTTTCTCTCTCTCTCTCTCTCTCTCTCTCCCTCTCTCTCTCTCTCTCTCTCTCTCTTTTGTAATATTTTCTCAATTAGTAAAATATTATTTTGGTAGTGTCCAAGGACGCAGGCATAATTGGTTGAACCTCGTTAAATTTTGGTATTCCCTTTTATGCCTATTTAATAGCTACTGTTGGGTATAGTTATCGTAAACTATTGTGCTATTAAATTACTTGTCATGGTAAAATTTTGTCTAAGGAGTGTGTTTTTTAAGTGGGACCATTATGACCCACCACTTTTTTCTAGGAATCTACCTTGGGGTGATATTTTAGTACAATTATTTTTCACTCTAGTCACCTGGACAATAATTCTCAATGTGAATTTGTTATTATTGGTGGAAATTAACTCGAATTTCATAACAAGTGAAAGAGTGTGTTTTCTCTTCTTGGTGTGAAAGAATCAATAGACCTCTTTTATGTTGAGGTATTACATCTATAACTAATGCATAAAAAATGAAGCATGATCATTAAACTAAAAAAAAGTTATGAAAAGTTTCACATAGTGCATATAGCCGGTGGTTCCTTTTATCCCAATAGAGCTAGTTTTGCCTTGTGAAGAATCTGGGGATAACAGAAGCCTTGCCAATCCAAAATCACCAACATAAGCAGTAATGTCATTGTCAAGAAGTATATTGCTTGGCTTCAAATCATAGTGAATGATTGGCGTGTTAGAATTGTCATGAAGGTAGTGCAATGCAGATGACACATCAATTATAATCATGAGTCTTTTAAAAAGGCTTAAATTCCTTGGCTAATTGTTTTCTTCTTCTTCAGGATGCAACCACATTTCCAAACTCCCATTGGCCATGAAGTCAAACACCAAACCTTTGAAGTCGTTGCCTTTAAAATCAATGTTGGAGCAATATGTCAAGAATTTGACAAGATTTCGATGCCTGATGTTTTTTAACGCTCTAAACTCAGCAATAAAGCTCTTAGTAGCTCCATGTTGATAAAGGTTTAGTACCTTCACAGCAACTAATTTTTCTCCCAACTACTCAAGCCTTGCTCTATACATGAGCCAGAACTACCTTGTCTGATTAAGTTGCTTGAATTAAATCCACATATTGCTAGCAAGAGTTCCTGGTATGAAACTCATGGAAGTCTGTTTCCAATAAAAGGACTGAAAGATAGATTCTTTCGTGACTTCTACCGATAGAAAACATATGCTAACAATACCATCATGAAAAGCACAATTGAAGTTATGGTTGTCGCAAGAATTATGGCAATGGGAGACCTTCTATGTTTCTTTTGGTTGATACGACACTCTGGCAACTTCAATTCTGGGATACCTCTATAAAGATTAGTGTTTCCAACAAGTGAAATTGTACTTACATTGCTAAACACTCCTTTAGTTGGTACTTCACCCTCCAAATTATTAAAAGAGAGATTCAAAAATTGCAGAAACAAAAGCTGCTTGATCTTTTTTGGAAAATTTCTTGACAAGTTATTTCTTGAAAGGTCTAAATGTTGAAGGCCTCTTAAGGAAGCAAATGATGAGGGTATTGGTCCTTGGAAGAGGTTAACCTGCATGTGAAGGCTTTTTAGTATCAAAAAATCACCTAATGTCTTAGGAATTTTCCCTGACAATTTATTCTCAGATATATCAAAATTGTTGATATTTTTCAATTTGCCAACATCAAAGGGCAATGGGCCAGTGAATGAATTTTTCGACAGGTTGAGGATGGTTGATAGTGAGGGGAGGCTAATGATCTGTTGTGAAAAGGCTCCAGTCAACTTATTTAGCGAAATGTCAAGGGCATGCAAATGTTGGCACTTTAGGATGCTTGAATTTATGTTTCCTTCTAATGCATTTCTTAATAAATGAAGCTCATATAGATAGGTAACGTTGCCTATAGTTGGTGGGATTTCTCCTGAGAGTAGGTTTGCATTTAAGCTCAATAGTTGCAGCATTACAAGCTTCCCAAAAGAAGCAGGGATGCTTCATAAGAAGTAGTTTCCCTCCATGGGCAATCTATACAAATTGGCAAGATTTTCGGCCTCTTCAGGAATTTTTTCGAGTAGATGATTGCCTCCCATGTAAAGATCCGTCAATTTAGTTAACAAATTGCCTACACGGAGAGGTAATACACCACCAAAATTGTTATTATCAAAAAATACTATTTTTAGATTACTGCAATTTGTCAAAAATGTTATACAACTCAAATCTTGAGTTTTGTTATCTCCCAGAATATCGTTTTCTAAATTAAGCATTTCGAGAAAATTTACCTCTTTAGTTTTGGAAAACATTTTCTATTTTCCTTTTCCAGTTTTCTTTTCATTTTCTTTATTTTTCAGTTTTTCATTTTCCAAAATAGAAAATAGAAAACATAAAATCATGTTCGTTTGTTACTTTTCATTTTTCAATTTTTTATATTTTCATAGCTATTATTTTTAGTGAAATTTATTTTTATAACTTTTTAATTAATATATTAATTTTTATTATGATTAATGTTAAATTTATTTATTTTATGAAAAATTTTTAAATTATGCACATTCAATAAATTTGATGGTGGTGGTGATGAGGTGGAGGTGAAGGTGGTGGTGGTGAGGTGGGGGTGGTGGTGGTGGTGGTGGTGAGGTGGGGGTGGTGGTGGTGGCGGCGGCAGTGGTGAGGTGAGGTGGTGGTGAGGTGGAGGTGGGGGTG